>PVKA01039254.1:8911-19707 GCA_004027165.1 Ctenomys sociabilis
GGCCCTGTCTGTTGATCCAGATGGAATAAGGGGGCTGCCTGGCAACAGAGCGGGATTGGCTGTATGTTTATATGTGACTGCTGATGATTGGCTTAGCTATACTATATAAGCTGCTGTGCTTCCGCAATAAACAGAGATCTCTCCCTTCTAAAAAGAAGGCAAGGTGTCTTGGGTTTTTCTTTCTGCGCCGATCTGCGCCTGTCAAGGTCAGCGCCGGACACTGGCTTTCGCTCCCTTCTCAATTCTGGAACTAGCCTGCTCTGTTCAATTCTGTGTAATGTTCCTCACTTTCCTCACTGGTACACGGGAACACTCTTACTCCCTACCTTCTCTGACTGTAGTGAGAATCAGATCATTTCCTAACTCGTTAATTAATTCATTATTAAGTATTTTATTAACTTGCTGCCATTAATTAAATGAACTATTACGGATACAGTGGTAGGACAAGGCCTGGCCACTGCCATCATTCCATTCGCAATCGTTCCCATCACCCAAGACATCATCGCTACAAAACCGGAGCTGGGACTGTGAATTCCCAGGGCTTCCCACACCTGTTGTATCAGCCAGTTCTCACTGACTGAAGCAGCTGTGAAAGGGTCTTGGGAGCTCAAACCCCTACTCTTAAGACAAGGCCTGGTGTGAGGTGAAGAGTCCAGGCAGCACCGGAACCAAGCCCAGCCTGCATTCTCCATCCCTGGCCTCATTTCCGGGTCCTAAGTGCCCCTCACCTTCCGGTGCTCCCCAGCCTGAGCCTCCATCCGCCTTCCGAGTGCACAGCCAGGCGTCCGGGATGCCGCCAGCAACTCTTTGTCGAGTGAATTAATGAAGGGACAGGCCAGTGGGACTGAAAGGGACGGGGAGTGGGCCAAGGAAGGAGCGATTTCAAAAACATCGATTTCTATTTTCTCTGTCCTGGTAACATGCTAATGAGCTGGAGAGCTCTGCCTAAATTGCGATTTCTCAAAATGAGTTAATTAATAAACTGATTTGGGTATGATTAACGGGGGGCATATTAACATGATTTTAATGGGGAAGCATCGGTGAAGCACAAACTCATTAGCGCAAGACCGTTTCCTGCCCCAGCAGGCTTGTTGCATACTACTACTTTTTCTTATGAAGGAAGCCAGAAAGCCACATTAACAAGGGCTGTGTAGCACACAGTCAGGAGACCCCAGGGAGGCTCCACGCAGAGGGGACCCAGGGGCCCTGCGTGGTGTAGGCTGGCAGCACCCGTCGAAGGGAGCTCTCCGCTTTCTCCTTGGCTTCTGTGAAATGCTCGTCATCGTTAATACCCACACTTAATACTTCAGTTTAATTAAGTTCTACATAACTGTTACTGAAGAGAAGGAACAGAAAATGTGCATAAACCATCTAAGATTGGTTCCCTTACATTAAAAAATAATAATTGTGGTGATAAGTGCTAAACTAATAAATAACATTAACAACACTTTCCATCCTTTACATTTATCTTGGAACTATGATAGTATTTCAACTTTGAAAGTTATCATGAGGGTCAGCATTGACAGTCAAAAGCTGCCTATCACTCTCTGTATGCCTGCCTTATGCCAGCTGCTGTTAGACACCTGCCAATGCCTTAATCAATTGTATTTCCAGGTTAAGAAACTTGGACTCAGAGGAATTTTTAAAATTTGTTATGCATAAAAATAGGTTAAGCACAAGGTACATACACTATATTACTAGTCTTCTAGGTGGCCTTAAGAGAATGCGCTGTTGTCCCCATCTTCCTGGGGTAGGTGTGGGTATCTAACAATGCTGGGACTTGCCTCAGATTCCCAAGCCAACCAATCACACAGCAGTTATGGAAACAGTAACCATGATGATGACAATGTGGGTCTTTCCACCCAGCTTCATAAGCCTGCAATGGATTGTTTAACTGCTACTGACATAGTATGTCAGTAGAATGCACAAAGCAAGAGGATGCAACGTATCCCTATTTGAGGGAATGACATCATTATGACAAGGGAATAATAGAAGCTTCTGTGCTAGGAAGCTGGTGTAATCAAAATTTTGCTCTGAATCAGGCAGAAGACCAGGCTGATGCATGGAGATTCCGAGACAATGATTTCCAAGTTGATTTGGAGCTGTTGTGAACTTGGGAGCTGTTATAGTGGTGTGCAGTCCTACTTGCTCACCCAAAATCTGGCCGATACATCAGGGAAAAGCAAATCTGTAGAGTGCGGTCACCGTGGCAGCTTAAGCCCTCCTAGCAGACTCATGGCTCTTCCTTACAGAAGGTCTGTTGCTTCTAGAACACAGAAACTAGAGCAAATCTTCGAGAAGGCAGAGCCAATGCCCTAACAGCTGTTTCAGGAGGGAGGAAGTGAGTGCTGGGAACGGAAGATCACCACAGCCCTGCTCCACAGATGGGCGCCAGAGCTTGTACCCCAGCACCCCCACCCAGAATTGCATCCTTTCAACAGAGCAGTAGTCACAAAGAGAAAGAGCAGAGACCTTGCACTCTTACCAAGTTCTTCTTGGTGCTTTAAATTTTTCCTTTCATGAAATCTTCCCCAACTTAAAAAGTGGATGTGATCTTCTTTATTTACATGTAAGGAAAACCCATGCTTAAATAATTTACCTGAACTATTCACGTGTGCGTTATGCTTAGTGTCCTGTTTTTACATGTTTGGATTCTCTCTGGTCTTCGACCTCTGCTTCCCCGTGAGAAGTGGGGTCGACTGGGCCGTACTCAATGGTGGCACCTAATGTACAGCTGACCCAGGACAGGCACTCAGAGAATGGCAGCTTTTAGCTAGAAGTACTGAGTCTCTTCAAAACAGCTATAATCCTGTAATCCTATTTTATAGGTGAAGAAAGCACATTATACGGAGTTATTATAAAACGCAGCAGGAATTCAAATCTCTGTGCACCTCATTCTAGCACCTCTGTCTTCTCCACAGTGCTGCATGGCATCCAAGCCTCTCTGAGCCCTGTTTGGCAGACTGCCTCTGTCATCCAGGGGTTACCTCTGTAGGTCAGAGGAGGGCTACAAGCAGATCTGCTTTTTCCTCAAGTGGAAGGCTTACACTGAGCTTTAGTGAGAGGAAGACAACAAGGACCGTTAGCCAGAAGAGCAAGTCAGAGGTTTCCCTCCAGGCAAGTACTGCTCAGTCTTAGAAGAAAGGACTGTGAAAGAGTCCTGTAGCCTGGAGGTCCTGCCTCATCCTGACATGGAGGAGAAACCATTTTTGACATCAGGTGCAGGTGCTGGACTTCACCCCTGGAACAATCTTTATGGATTGGGCTGCCTGAAAAAGGTGGCCGGTGTGCCCAGTCTGTGGGCGTCATGGGTGTGGCTTCAATCTTGGTAAACATGTCTGTGCATCAGGACCAGGTCTAGATGAGCAAAATCACCAGCCCTATTAAGGCATAGAACTCTAAGGCCTTCTCCCAGGTCAGAGCACATGTTGCCCATATTTGAAGGCTATAGCATTATGTTACACCAGCAACAAGGCCTAAGGCCCCTGGTGACCACTGGAGACTGAAGAAAGGGCAGGTCATTGCAGATGTTCTGTGTGGGCTGGAAAGAGGACCTCGTGTGGAGACCCTACCTCGGATGTAGCTCTGAGTGCTGGCAGTATCCACTGGTACATGGGCAGGGGCCACTCTGGTCAAGGTAGCTTAGAGAAGATATGGAAGAGGCTCCTTCAGTGAGAAAACTGATAAGACTCAGAGAACAGACCTAGAAAATTACATCACACATGCAAAATCACTAATTATATGTTATTATTGTGTTTGCCTGGCATGCAGTAATGATGTGAGACAGAAGCTACCATTTGTTGAATGTTTATCATTGGCCAAACTGCAAGTTGAGAGCTTTTGTGCTTCTCTTACTTCATCTTTGCCATAGCCTGATGACACAAGCACTAGCATCAGCTCTACTTTATGTAGGAGAGCACAGGCTCAGGGAAGTTGAGCAACTAGCCCAGGGCTGCAGAGGCAAACTATGAATCCATTATGAAGTCCTAAGCCTGCAAGGGTAGCAGTTGTATGAAACACAGATGTGGCCAAATGGTCACCTACAGGTTCCTGCCCTTTAACATCATCGCGAGATTCTCTCAAACACCCATTCTAAGTTTAGTGGAGAGCCAACATTTGCATGGCAACTGCTATAAGTTCCCATTGCATCTCATCCCATTTGGGTCCTCAGAAAGTGCTATGAGAAGCCACTCTGCACCTGGACTGTCCAGCTCTTGAGCAAATGCTTTCCTCCAGGTCACCTGCCAAGCATCAGGCGCATTTCCAGGACCATCCTAGGCTTGCTGTGATGTGCAACAGGGAGAACAAAGCACTTGGCAAGACGCAAGCTGCCTTTGAGTCCTCTGTAATTCTGTGATTCAGGGACATGATTACCTGACTATTCACAGACGCAGTTCCAATGTTTCATCTAGGAAGCAACACCTAAATATGTGATCAGCACTAAACGCCAGCGAGTCCACTCTTTCTTCAGTAGCTAGAAGACTGGATTAGAGCTACTCTTGACCTTCTCCACCAAATCCCCTCAAAGCCAGAATTTACTGACTCTCTGGGTGTGTGGAGGCCTCTTAGCTAAGGCGGTGGTTACAAGCTTAACATTTGCTTGCGGTTTCTTTAATTAATCTTAAAACATATAAATTTTTGTAACATAAAGCATGTCTTTGTTTTGATATAAAATAACATTTTAATTACTTATCAGTTAACTTTACCTTACTTTTCCCCCACAAGAGATTGGGGAATGGAAGGATGGAAGGGTATGTGACCAGCAGTACAGCTGGAGCTTTACAATGTTGTTACATGCCATTTGTGTACTTGTTCTCTCTCTCTCTCTCTCTCTCTCTCTCTCTCTCTCTCTCTCTCTCCTCTCTCTCTCTCTCTCTCTCTCTCTCACACACACACACACAGAGACAGAGAGAGAGAGGAAAGGATAAATTACCGCTAATTTTGGTTAGTGAGACTAAGGAACGTACAGTAATTGAAATCCTTTCCTACTACCACTTACTGGTTGAAAGAAAAAAGATTCTAAGTCTAGGTTGTTGACCCCAAAGTCTGCTTTCCTGAGCTGGATAGCTGCTCTGTTGACTTTACACAATTGTTTAGAATCCATCCATTTACATGCCTTATTGAATGAAATGTCTATATTCAATTTGATAGAGTCACACTAAAGATTGCACATAACATAGGAGAAAGACAGTGTGACAGCTCAGCTTGCTGTCAGAATTCATGGGCCCACTGAATCTGAAAGATCATGACACCCGATAGAAGGAGGCTTTCTGAATTAATCCCCAGAGACCCTCTTTCAGGAGCCTCCATGCCCCTGGACTAACCCAGCCTGTGGAAAGCCTGACTCCAGTGCTGCAGCTAACCTCCACCCCAGTTTCCTAGGGCATCACTAGGGCAGTTATTCTGTGCTGTGGTGCAGTGAAATGTGCCTGACAAAATAAAATGCTCTGCAGAGAACACCCTGAATCAGTGTGGATCTCAGCAAGATGTCTGAACTCCTCACATGAAAATGAATCAGGTAACATGGCTAAAATGCAATGTGAAACAAGCCCTCTATAAGAAGATAGATCTCTTTCTTACACCACTGATCTTGCCCCTTTTCTGATATATAAGGATCAAATTTCAAGTCAATGGGGAATTTTCAAAACTGAAAAATAGTACATTTTCAGAGAGGTGCTCACTTGTGCTCACCTTCGGTATTTAAGTTAGAGAGAGCACACTCGGGATAGCTGGGAATCCCAGGAGCTCCCTGCTTCACCCTATACACCATTCAATTGAGTAAGAACATCAGTGTCCAGCCTGGGTCCATACCTCAGTGCAGTCCCTTTTGGTAGTGCAGTCTTAGTATATGAGGAGACTCCTGGCACACTCCTGTGGTCCTCTCCTTAAGATGAAAGGATAATGCTTCCTAAGTGAGATGAGTGAGAGAATCAAATTCAACGATAGCTACAAAAGTCCCGAGCAATGAATGCAAGCTCTCCCCTTCCTGTAGCTGTACTTCCTCTAGTTCCACACCTCCACGCTTCCATGGACTTCTTCTCTTGCCTTTTCCCATTTTCTACCTAGAAAAACCTCTCTGGCCTTCCATTGTGTCGCTCAAAAGTGACTTATTCAAGCAAGTCCCTAAGCCAGTGTTAGTCATTTCACCCTGCCTTGGCGCCCGCTGTATAGGAACTGAAACCTCTACAGAGGATGAGGTGAAATCAACTTTCTTTCTTTAACATGTGGGTGTTGGGTATTTTGTCCCAGCAACAAAAAAGTAGCTAAGATACTTACCTATATTGGGTAGGCTCTGTGAAAGGCACAAAGATAAAATATTGGGTAAAAAGAAAACTTATCTCCAAAAATAACTCATTGCTAACAGAGGAATTACACAGATAGAAGGACTCCAAAATTCAAACAGAAGGATAACCACACCTTAAAAGTGGCTCTGGTGAAGTGCTGTTGGAATTTTGCGGTGGAGGGAACTGCGCATGCTCACGGCTAGTCTGCGCCAGCTACTGCCCTCGCCTTCCAGCCAGCTTGAGCAGAAAATGTCACTGCTATCATGCAGATGACAAGGCAACACAGCATACCTAAAGGTACAGGTCAGGCAAGGACCAGAGTTACATGTGAACCTCCCTTGGCTCCTGTGCTGTCCACCTTGACTCCCCTGACTCCAGTTTGCCAGTAGCTATAATAACTGGGCAGTAATCACTGTACATCTAAATGACACCACTTCCTTGCTATTTGAAAGGACAGCAATACTTATACCCCTGCATTTAGACACAGCGTGCTTGCTAATGCGCCGATACTGTGCATTAGGACCTCCGAGTCGATACCTGCTCCTCTTGCCATAACAAGCGCACGTTCGAGTAAATGTGGACAAGATTCCCATGGCCCAGCTCTGGATGCCTGCATTAAAGCAGAGCTGATCTCTTCTTCTAAAGCTGAATATCAGTGACCACCCCAGCCCACTCCACGTATACACAACTGTTAGGTGGCTAATTGCCTTCCGCTCCCAAACAAGCTGGTGCACAGAGATCGCTGCCCGCCCCCTTGCAACAGTGCTTTAATGTCTCATCTTTCCTGACAGCCAGCCAATCCATCATAGGGCCCTTTTCATAATTTGTATTGATTTGCATTTATCCACAGCAGAGGCCATTTACAGACCATCACTCAAGTGCTTAGTCATTTTTAACGACCAAGGAAACTGTCATTTAGGGTTGTCACAACTTCAAAGCATCCATGTGAAACTCCAGGGCATCACCCCACTCACCTTGGAGCTTCAAGATCAGCCCAATATCAGCGGCTTTAGGCAGTTCAGCCACAGAAGCAATTGGGACTCGTCTCTCATTCTGCACGTCTTAGCCACTTGACCCATGCTTCTATATCCAGGGCAGTTCTGCTGAGATAAAAAGCTCAGGTCGCCAATTGGCAGGCCCAGGCCTCCTCCAGCTCACAGAGGGGATGTGCTTGGCCATATGGTATTTTTAATTAGAACTAGTTGGCAGGATTAAAAAATTGTACAAGCTGTCACACACAAATCAGATCTCCACTTTTCTCAGGACCGATGCCCACTAGAGGTGGACTTACATGCCTACCTGGTGGTCTTTGCTTGGCCTGCTGCTACCTTCTCCCAGACGAGGCAGTCCTCCCGCCTCCCAGCTGCATCTCGCCCACATGCCTTTATGTGATGCATGTAAACAGTAGATGCCAAAATGACATGTGAGTGGGCAAGAATGGAAGAAGGGGCCAGGGACCCAAGGCATAATCACCCATTCCCAAAATAAAGGAGATGAGAAAGATGACCCAAGCAATGACCCTTCCACATGGAGCACAGGGAGGAAAGGGTACATGCAAGGACTCCAAGAGGAAGGCTAGGGTCCACGCCTGATCCAAGTCAACAGGACAGAAGCCAAAATATCCAAAAAGACTTTGCACACTTACGTCAAAGGCTCTAGATTCTCGGCCTCCTGGCAGTAGGAGACACTGGAAGTTTTGAAGAGGATATAGGGGAGAGTATGGATGAGAGAGTATATTAAGGAAGTCAATGTGAAGAACCTGGGGCACACGCACTTTCTTGCTGTCTCACCTTTGCTGCAGAAAGGTTGCCGGAGTGAAGAGCTATGCTTTGTTCACAGAACAGAAAATATGAGTGCTCCATTGTTCTCACCTATGACAGAGCTTACGGGAAGCAGGTAAAAGGGCAAGTGAAGTACACCATGGGAGAAAACCTTCAAGGGCAAAAGGAGATCTGTGTTATAAGAATCTTCAGAAATCCAGGGTTTTTCAAGAGAAGATTGTTTCCTGCATCCCCGTGTCCAAAGCCACCAGATGACTGGGAATGGTGGCCTCCTTTTACCTCAGAGAAGACAGGCATCCCCTCTTTCTACTTCTCATGAACATGGGAAAAACATTCATGAACAATAAAATTAAAAACAACCACTACTTCTACCCACTTAACAAATAAAGAAGAAACTAAAGTCAAGCCAGTGAAAATGATGGGAAAGGCAGCATCCTTCAGGGAGCTGAGGAAGGTGCTGGCGAGGTAAAGCTGCCTGAGCTTAGGCCTCAGGCGTGGAAGAGTCTCAGCCAGGGAGAGACCCGACAGGGGAGCATTGCTCTCTCAAGTCTACTACGACCTAACCAGGAGTCCTGAGAGAAGACTGAAGCCAGAATGCATGGTGGCTGTGCTTGCTGTCATGGCTTCCAGCAAACAGGAAGTCAACCATGCAATAGGGAGGGTCTCACAGACATGTAGCTAAGGACTGAAGAGGCAGAAAAGTGAAAACATTCGTACACTGTTTGCACTATGGAAAGTTCAGGACACAGTATCAGAAAACTTGTATTGTAAGACCCTTCTCCCATCTTCCCATCTCTCCGTTTTGGTCATGTTGTTACTGAGGCTATTCACTCATGAACCAGGGGAGGCCCCGGGAAATTCTGGGGCACCCCTTTGGTCAAGGATACACCTGCCCCTGTGTACCCAAGGAGGACTGAAGTGGAGAAAAGAAGCCAGGATGAGAACATTCAATGGATGTCAGATAACCCATGCACAAGCCTTATCTTCCCTGTATATGCAAATATTATAGGTCAAGCCTCTCTTTCCTGCTGGAACCAGTGGTAGCATTAGAATCCATCCCAGTTCAGGGCTCCACACCTACCAGGGAAATCTATGGCTCAGCCCACAACGTCCGCTGTTAATGAGGTAGAGCAAGACTCTCTGATGTGACTGTGTAGAAAGGAAATGACCACTCTCATCAAGGGATCCACAGGAAGTTGTGACTGCTACCCATCCCAGCACACACAGCCATGCACACACAGCATGGGGACACACGTGCATGCACACACACATTTGTGTGCAACCTTCACTGCTGATTTATTCATTGCCCTGAATAAGAAGTGTCCCCATGTCAAGCAGCTGAGTAGGGTAATTAGCACCTTGACACCTCCATAGAAAGGCAGCCTCCAGTCTGGGAGGCCTGCGTCACTGCATCTTGCCATCTGAAAAGATATCGGCTCTGCCAATCCATAGTCTTATGACTGTTAATTCAACCTTCCTAGGCCTCAGTTTTCTCATTGTCAAAATAAACTAGCCAATGAGCCTACTAGAAAGATCAAAGAAGTTAACACATGTTAAAAAGTTATATCCCTGAAACTGTGTTTTGAACTCTGCATTTTCTCGGGAGCTGAGGAGAGGAGGCTCAGGATATTGGGGTGTCACTGATAATGTCTTTCTATAATTGGGGTTCCAGCAGGTTATGTATGTGTACCAACTCCCCACAAGGAGTGTGAGCATTATGTACTGTCAGCATGTATTAATAAAGAAGAGCAAGCAGGGAGCCTTTCCCACCGGGTGCCAGTCAGGCCACCATGCTTAGGGTCCCATCTGCCTCTGTGAAGAAGACCAGGGCTGCCCAGAGCAAATATAAGAGTTTCAAGGACGCTCTGCCCTCAGCCCAGGGCTCTGAGATTCCTGAGCTTTTAGCTGCAGAGTTGAAGATAGGAACTGAGATAACACAGGTGTCAGAAAATGTGAACCACCCTCTTCCTCTCTAAGGCTGCAAAGGCAGGGTCCACCCACTGCTGCTAGAAAGTTCTCACTACTGACCCTACGTTTACTGCAGAAGAAAAGTTCTGGAGGCATACCATTCTCTACACTAAGGCCTTAGATGAAGCCCCACCAGGTGTGAGCTTCTCTAAGCAGCAGAGGAGCAAAGTGAAGAGGGCTCAGTTCCAGTTCACCCACTTCCCAGCTGCATGATTCGTGGGCAAACACCTTACATTTTCTAAATTGCAATCACCTAGTCTTCAAAATAGAATTGTACTGTATTTCTCAAGAGGGTTACCATAAAAATTTAAAGAGAAATCCCCTGTGCTAGAGCCCAGAAGCAAGGAAAAGCGGGAAGCCCTGTCTTTCCCTTCTGGTGGGAAGCAGGACTTACCTGTTTCTCCAATGCCTAGTAGTGAGGGAGGACTTACTTGATATTTGGTAAATCAGCCAAGGTTGCCATCATATTTGGCGCATGCACAAAGTATCCAAAGCCCCTTGACTCACTTTTCTCCTCTTCTGTTTCTTTTTTTTTATGTGCACCCAAATTTATTTTTTATTTATTTTTTATTTTTTTTATTTTTTTCCATTTATTTTTATTTTATTGAAATACAAATGTCAATCAGACAGTTTCAAAACACCATAACCATACAGAGTCGATGAAATAATACATTGCAAACTGTTTTCATAACGTTTTGGTATTGTACAAGGTGCATACATGATATTATATTTACAGGTTTTTATATAGCTGAATTATATCAAA
>PVKA01039255.1:0-19607 GCA_004027165.1 Ctenomys sociabilis
ATATCAGGCAGTAGTGAGGATCAAATCTTGGTCCTTGTGTTTCTCAGGCAGGAGCTTAGAATGCCGACCTATGTCCTGGCCCTTTCTCTAATTCTGATGATCATGTAACTTTCACTGATACCCTGTAATTTGAAAAGATATGTGCTTGGAAGCATAACTCAATTAGTGCACACGGGCATGCACTGTTCATTGTTATTTGTTAATATGGAGGATACTTGATAAACCAAAGTAGAAAGAAGTATGTGAAGCATTAATTTGGAAAAATACTATGCTTAATATATTTGTTTACGAAAATTATTTTGTAAAGGGAACAACTGCCTCAAGTCAGAAAGCATGGGAGTATGCTATTTAAATACTTTGCTTAATTAACAAAATATTGCAAACAGATAATGTTGCTCTATTTGCTGACATGCATTGAAGATCAGAAAGTTATTCCTGTATTCCCCTGCTCTTTCAGTCAAGAACTAGATTTCAGTTCTAATATTTCCCTTGATCCTGGGGAACTGAGCAAATGTCTCCAAGGGTTGAAAAGTTTTTTTTCTGGTACATCTCCCAGATCATGAAGAAACCAGTTACATCTAGTTGCCAAAGTTACATGCTGTTTTAATTTCAGCAATTTTCTTTCTGAAAGCAATTTTGCACTCAGCACCTCAAGGAAATATTGAAGAGAGTCTTGCGCCCTTTGAGTTTGGAAAGCTTATTTTTCAAGGATTAAAAAAATCAATAGTACTTATTGTCATGGGATTTGAAGAGAAAGAACCTTTATAAAAAGATTGCATATTTGAATGTTTCAGAACATTATATAAGTGCATTTAGTTCTTAGAAAAATTTAATATTTTGGCAGTGAAATTACCTCTGTGCTAATCTGAGAAAAATACGATATGATACACTATATAATGCAGGAGATTTGATAATAGAATTGTCTTTATATGCTTTTATTTCTCTTAAATAAGGATTTCTTTTAACTAGCTATTTTGTAATTTTGAAAAAAAAGTTTATGCTATGAAGAACTGAATGAGGAAATTTTGAATACATACCTATATCTGTTCTTTTAAGCAAGCAAACTTCATAGTCATTTTGTTATATAATCAGTAAATATTGTTATAAAACAAAAGTCTTGTGAACTATGCTATGTTGTTAAAAATAAATAATTTGTTATAATGTAGAGATAGTTTTTTCACTTGAAAATAAATAATCTTGGGCTGGGGAGATAGCTCAGTAGAATAGGCGCTTGCTTGGCAAGCACAAGGTCCTGAGTTCAATCCCCAGTATCACACACACACACACAAAAAGAAAGATAAGAAGTAATCTTACAAGTAATGGCATCTTAAAATACAAGAAACCTCAATGTCATCATTTACAGAAACTCCACACTGAATGCTTCTTTATCGTACTCGTTATGTTCTGCATTTTACATGCATCATCCAATTCATATTAATAATAATATACTTGTTTGATATGTTAGTCAGTGTTTTGTAGAAAAATAGTAACAATCAGACAATCACACTCACATATCTATATCTGTCTGTCTGGCTGTCTATCTATTTATCTGTAGGGAGAGGAAAAAGGAATTTATTAGGGGCATTGCCTCACAAGACTTTGGATGCTGAGAAGACTCAAAAATGATCTTTGAAATTATGAGGATGAGTAACAGGAAGAAACTGTCTCAGGGCCAACCCAAAAGCCACATAATGATAAAAGGCATGTTGTAACCCTGAGACTAGACCCGGAATCTGAGAATCGGGGAGAAAAAAATCTGGAGAGCATTGCCCCACTGTCCAGGGGCAGGAATAGAGCAGTGTCCCAGCACTGGCAGAGAGCCAGCAAATTTCCCCACATCTGCTTTCATGTTCCATTTGTACCTGCAGAACATCAGGTGGAGCTGCTTCACCTAGAGATTAAGCTGTTCCCCCTCCACCCATGGCTGTCCTGGGAGGTGCTCTAACATCACCCTCCAGATAAACCCACAAAAGAACACACGGGAGCTGTGTGGGTGCCCTAGAGTCCAGCTTTTTGACACCTAAAGTTAACCATCATATAAGAATAATTATTTAATCTTAGTATCTATGTATTTCAAACTGCAGAGTAATTAGGCAAATTTCCCAATGTTAAGAAAGTAATAAACACCAGAATATGAATCAAATTTAAATGATCTCACGTTAAATAAAGCACATTATTTGCATGTCAGGAAATTTGTGGCAATAATGTGAAAAATCTGTTTAATATTGTTGTTATTACTATTATAGTGATATAGATACTAAAATCTTGTTAACAATCTTACTCAGTCTATCTAAACAAGATAATTATTGCCAAGAGAAATCCATGTACCTTAGGTTTTCAAATATTGTCTAAGTTTTTTTATAGTATAGAATTCTAACACTGATTTTAAAAGAAGTTATGACTAATGTAAATATTAACATGATATTAAATATACTCAATAACAATCATTGTCGACTTATAAATATAACAGAGACACTATCAATTAGAAAATGCAATGATCTGTCTCAATCTATGCTCTTTTACTTTAGTTTAGAACTCGCTGATTCCTTGTTCAGGCAAGGTTGCTGATCAAAATATGTGCGGCTTCTCGTGTTGGGTCTCTTCAACACTTGTGGAGATTTAGTCTGCTCACGGGGACAAAGTATCCCTCCACAGCATGCTCTGCCAAACACTGACTGCTGCTTCCGCTTGTTAAACACGGTGACTATCCCACATGTGTGCTCCACCTGGCAACTCTCCAAGGCTTGAATCACGGTCCTTTGAATTCTGGACGAGACATCATCATTTTCCGGGAGAGTAAAGACAATGGATGATGTTTAACCCTGATGCTGAGGTAAAAAGGAGCACTGTAATATTGAAATGCAGTGGAAATAGCTGCCACCGTTTCTTACATTATTATTGCCCTTCTTTCTGTCAAGACAGTTCTTAGCCTCCCGTTACACATTTCATTATCCATATTTCACTGGTTACGTCTGGTTCCACCATTCTGAGAGAATCTCCTACACCACCTTACCTCATAAATTAGCGTTTTTGATTGAAAGACCTGATGTCAATCTCAAATTTAACCTTAATTTGAACTACAGAAATACAAATCACATCAGACCTGCAGAGAAAAAGTCCATGTTATGAGTTTGCTTCATGCCTTTTTTCAGTGGTACATCTTAAAAGTGAAATGAAGTGTTTTTGAAGGACTCTTTTTTAATTCCTTTTCAACATAATGGTTGGATAAGCAGAATAAATGTAAGTTTTGGAAACTTTATCTTAAGATCCTCTGCTATGTTTTAATCATTGAAATATGAGGAAAACTATTAGATGATTACTCAAAATTAAATTATAAACATCATGAGCATTCCTCATAGTGAATGTATAATTAATGAAGTATTGAATTGTAATTAAGCATTAAAGATCAGAGATTTCAGTTTGTAAAATGTTGAATTCCAATTTTGAAGACAGAGTTTAGTTTTATTTCCTTTATATTAGTGGTAATATTCCCCAGGTGGTGGTTCAGTGTTCTGAAATTTTAGGTAAGTATCACTCAAAGTGGAGAGGCAAATATGCACACATCCTCCCAGCTAAACCACACTGGTGGCAGATACTGGCCTACACAGGATGGACTGCCTACTGCATGAGAAGCACCACTCATTCCATCTCAAGGAGTTGAAAAGTGACATGTTAAGATGGAAGTACAGTGCCATCTCTTCTATCATAATCTAGACTTTTAGGATTGAAGAAAGTCAGAAAAATTTAGCCAAAGTTAATTTGTCTTATTTGAAGCAACTGTAGACTTGAAGTCGACCAAAGCTAGATAAGAGAGCTGATACTTCTAAATGTTCAAATTTTGACTAAAGGGCTCTTGTTTTGTGTGTTTTATACCATTGATTAATACAAGTGATATTGAAATGTATTATCCTGCTCAGATAATTGATTGTAAATTTAAATTTTACTAGTAAAATAATCCAGGACTGGTGAAATAGCTCAGTGGTCTAAAGTGTCTGCTTAAGCAAGCTTGAGTCATTATAGGGGACCACGATTCAATCCCCAGCACCACTAATAAAATAATGCAAAATAAACTTTTACATTGCCTAGACTGTCATTATTGAAATCTAAATAAAATATCTGCTTTCAGTAAAAGAGACTGTGCACATAACAGCAATACAAATGTTGAAGATGCTGTATATTTTATCTAAACTGGAAATAGTTTTCTGTGACATTTACAATTCAGAGCTTGACTAAACTGTATAGAGATAATGGGGAACAGGAAAAAAATGAACATGATGTTTTATGATAAATCCAAACCAACTTAGGCTATATGATGTAGACAGAGTGAAAGTAAAGCTAATATGTAATGAAGAATTAAAAGGAAGAAACCAAATTAAAGCAAACTGAATATGGCTTAGAAAAAATCATTAAAATGTCAAATGTGTGTGATAGAAAAGAAAATACAATGTGAGATTTAGAAAATTCATTGGTTATATGTTTTATATTAGGTTAGCGGTTAGTTTAGGGATTCAGCAATCTTTTCAATGATTAACCCATAAGTCATATATAAATAATTGAACTCTATGTATATGGTGTTATTTCATAGCAAGATTTGTGTTCATAAAATATTTAGGTTTTTTTTCATCTTTCATTTACATATTTATTTAGTACAGGATCTCACTAGGCAGCTTGGACTCATAGTGATCCTCCTGTTTCAGCCTCCCCAGCACTGGGATTACACTCAGGCACTTAGACTGCTGAGCTGTCTCCTTAGCTACAGAATCTTTTATTTAAAACATAGTTCCAATGTAAAAGATCAACAAATTATTCTTCTATAAAAATTTACAGCATTTCTAATATACTCTACCTAGATCACATGTAAAAGAGAAAAATTCTGAGCAGGTTAATAAGTTATTTGATTCTATCTACATATAAAAGTAATTCTAACATATGTATTTCATATTAGGGACTACAAAGTTAATACTAAAGTTTATGATCTTTGCTAATAACTATAACATATTTTTGAGCTAAATTATTTTTGTTGGAAAAAGTACACCAACTTACAAATGTGCTCTGAACACAAAATTCTTTTCTACGTGACCTGCTTCACATTCCATCTGAAACTAGCAGTTACTTGGTAGGATTCTCACCCTGACTAACTATATATGCTGGTACTTGTGAAGTAGGCAACGGCACTGAATAGCAATGTGTGATACTAGGAATTCATGCTTGGAATGCCTGCCATTCTGGTCTTCTAAATACATGACTTGTCATGTCATACCAGTGACTGCGGTAAGGTCTCTCAGATAAATGACTGTTTTAAAAAAAGAGTAATAAATGAAAACGAGAGACAAGAAAAAACATGTCATAGGACTGTCCTGCTATGATGCTATGTATGGTTAGATTTCTAAATTTCTGTCTAACCTTAATCATTTTTAGATTTAATCTTTTTTTCAAACTCATATGGAAAGGTCTGCTTACATGATATTCATTGTACAGGACTGTACTCTGGAACATAAATGAAATCATACAACTGCCCTAAACTCCATCAAGCAGGGGCAGGGTTTTGTGCCCCAGCAAGCAATGAGTTTAATGCAGCAAGTACATGAGGCTGAGCATGACAAAGACCAGAGCACCCTGGACCCTCATTCTTCACTGTGGCAGTGAACACCTCCCTCCCTGCCACTGCAGCTGGCGGCACCCGTCTGTTCAGTGGCCTTGCCTACATCTGAGCGAAGTATGCTCTACTCAGCATATGCATCAAAATCCCTGCATCAAACTGCAGTTCTAGAAAGTCCACAGTTTTTGTTTTAACTAAGAAGCAGAAGCTTGCTGTTGTCAATATTTATTTTACTGTTTATCAGATTTCAATATGAAGCTTTTTCCCACTGCTACTCTACCACATTTTATTTCACATGGCCTTCTCTGTTCTTGTGAAATTTTATTGTAAATCCAGCATCAATCATCTACTATTTCATTGACTCCTCACAGGGATTTTGGACAACAGGTGCAGGTATAATAATTTTTTCAATGATGATAGGCATGGAATTTAAGCTTCTAAGGTTCTGCATTTATTGAGCTGTAGACTGGACTGTCTGGGAATTCTTTTTTTTTGAGGGGAGGAATTGTCTTAATGGCTAATGCAGAAAGCATTGTGTTATAACTTAGACAGCTCAGTGTATGTAAACAGTAAGCTCTGGTGCCAGTGTTGATCTTCATTTCAAAACTTATCCAAAGCAGCTTGGCACATTGTAATTTTATTACATAGATTGATAACTTACATGGATGTGTTTTGTTTTTTTTCCTCTTAATGACCTTTTAGTATGAACTTCTCACATACTTAATTTATCAAAGGCTGTAATTATTTCTTTTACATTTTTATTTTCCGTAATTTTATTGAAGAAGAATTACCAATGACACAGTTTCAAATAAAATTAGTAGAACAGATTCAATAATTAATACATTGCATATTGTTTTCTTAGTTTTATAGATCTCTACATAATTTAATGAAGTTTACCAGATGTGCACTACTTAATTTTTATGTATTTGGCATAGGACGTCACTCAACAGCTCATAGTGATCCTCCTGTTTCAGCCTCCCCAATGCTTGGATTACAGGTGGTGCCACCGTGCTCAGTTTTGGTGGCACACTTAAGCAGACTGGGAGCAGGAATGGCATCAGGGATCAAACCCAGGTCCTTGTGCTTACCAGGCAGGTGCTAAAACCACTGAGCTATCTTCCCAGACCAGATGTGCAATTCTTGTCTAACTCCCTTGTACAGACATTGTGAACATGCTTTGATGATCTTTAAATGTAAAACAAAAGAAAACTCCGGGCCAGTAGTTCTCATAAACACTTACACCTGTTGCTCGTGTTCACTTACCACATCAATGTATCTCTGTAAATCTGTTCAGCATGTCCTTTGGGTTCACATTGCCCTGGTTTCTTGCGTATGGGCTCTCAGTGATGAGCTTAAGTCTTCTCAGAAATGAGTGATCAGCCCTAACCTGGGAGTGATAGTTACTCAGTAACTTTAAATTTTGTCCTTGAATTTTCTTTCCTTCTTATGTTATCTTTTTATCTGTACAAAGCTTTATGTATTAACTGATGTTGACTCTTAATTTATTCCCAAGAGTATTATTTATAGATTTTTTTAATAAAATCTGTTACTGTTGCTGTTGGATTTAACTATTGCTTAATTTTTGAATTTTTCACATATATATATTATTTAATGTTTATATATTTGTATTCTTTTCACTATGCATATGGAAAAGTATAAGGACAAATCCTCATATTTTTACTCATCATAAAATAGTAAACTTTGATATAGTCCCAAATTTCTTAATAGTGTATTTAAGGAATGGTAACAAATTAGTAAAATACGTTAGAGATTTTAAAAGGTTAATTTTTAAAAAATTCATTGGTGGCTTTAATTGGAAAGCACTCAAGTTTTGATAAACGCTATAAATTATCCTTGGAATATTTTCAGCTTTCTTCTGCCAAATTGTTGTTTGGAACATGTTTACAAAATTAATTGTACAACATCTTTAATGAAGCTTCTTGTTTGAAGCTTGTCATCATTTTTAGAGGTCATTATGAGTCTGTACTGTGTTGTAGTTGCGTCCTTCCATATAACAAATTTCCATGCTATTTTTATAAGTTGATAAATATGAGGATATTAAAGTTACAATGAGGTAATTAAAATTAGACTTTGTGAAAGGCTCATCTTAGTCCTCTTAGTGAGTTGGAGATCTCTGAACAAATGTTTGTCTCCCTATTATGAAATGTTTTTGTGACAGTTATTAACAAACATTATATAAAAATTACTATAGATTTTTTAAGACATTCAAAATTTTAAAGATTAATTTTTCAGTGGACATAGTCTGATAATAACAATTGATTTCAGAACATCAAATTGAAGTACTTAAGGCTGTAAAGTTATAATTTAAAGCTCTAGTCACTGTAAGATACTCAATCACAAAAGTTTTGGAATGAGTTAATAAGAACAAATGTAAAAGGCAATTGACAACGTTAGTACTTATGCATTACATATATATGTTAAACAAATATATGTACTTATAAATTTATATGTGTGTTTGTGCTTGCAAAAATATTTCCTTGATGTGCTATTTTCTCTTACTTCCTCTATGAAATTGTTTTACGAGAAGGGCATTCATGCTGATCTTATGACTCACAAGTGACAATGATGATAGTACTTAAGTTACATGTAACTTTTGTTATATTACAGTAACAAAAATTTCCCCAGTAAAATACATAATTTTCTTAATTTCTTAAGTGTGTTAGAGTAACTGACATGGAAAATTTCATGAAAGATGTACAGGTAAGCTCAGGTTTTGAATTTCCACTTTCTGTGATTCTCTGCTGATGTCTTCAGGGGTCCTCATGGAATATTGCATCTGTAGGATATTACATCGAGAGAGCTTGATGCATTCTTGAAGACTGTGCTAGTTATTAGAGGCAACTATGTATATTTGTGCAACAGTAAAATCCCTTTATGAGAAAAATACCTTTTAAAATGTATTTTAGTAGACTGTCCCAACTACCTTTATACACAAATTTCATTTAGGTGTAAAAGTAAATTATACTTCAAATTCACCTTGACCACAAAACAAAGAAGGTTATACAGAGATTTAGTGGTTCTTTATGTGAATCAGTCCCAATATTCTTTCACAACAGCAATGCAAAAGGAGATAGCGAGGGTAAGGGTGAGGTCTGTTTTGATCTTACATTCTGAAAGGTAAAAATGCATCAGAATATAGATACATATGTATACATATGTTTTTAAACACTTACAGGTATTGTGCTTTGAGTTATCACTATATCCCTGCAATATTTTCTTACCACAGAATTTCAAACAAGAGAAAATACAAATTGATCATCTTCCCCTTTTATAGGCTAAAAGGATGCCGCACATCTGCTGAGCTAGAACTGTTCTGTTAGAAGAGCTGTAGTTCTCTGTAATGCTGGAAGAGAGATTGTAGTTTATTTTGTTTTACCACTCCCAGAGCTAGCTATTCCCAAATTCCTTAACTTTTGTTCCTGTCTTCCTTGATTACATTTGTCTAGAAATTTAATATTAAAAAGAAAAAATAAAACAAATTATTTGGACATGAATATAAATTTACCAATGTTTTAACATATATATCTACTTACCGCTTATGCTTTTTCTTCTTAAATATATGAACAAATGTTTTATTAATTATGATACAATATTTTAACTTGTACTATAGTGATATAAGAATATCAGGGTGTCTAATTTCCTTAATGATTGGATGATTGAATTAAGCCTATTACTATATAATATTTAGAAAATTTTTGAAAAACTTATATTATTGCCCCCATTAATTATTTAGAACCTCCCTTCAAATCAAGGTAAAGTGATATAATTGCTGCCATACAAAAGTTTTTATGAAGGAAATTTCCTACTAGAAAGTTCCACCTCTTGATAGAGTTTTGAAAAAGGCTTGAAATAATCCTTCCACAGACACTCACATATTAGAATCAGGTCTGAGAAAACAGTTGCTTTCTGTGTAGTTAGTTCCAGTGTTACCATCAATATGCCCAGAAGTGTAATCCAACCTGTTAGTTACTTTATAGCTATGTGAAAGTCAGCAGTCACTGTAAATCATTTATTCTTTGGAATTACTCTAACATCTACACATATACTAAATAACTGCTTAGCACTATATCAAAGAATGCAGTCTTCATGTTCTCAGTTTCTGTCTAAACTGGACATGCACAGAGTCAGTCTGCTGCTGTGATGTACACAATTATAGTCCAAATATAGTGTGAATTTAATTTTTCTTTCCTGCCATATTGATTATAAAGTCAAGCTATGCTTTTTAATTTTATACAAATGTTCTAATTAAACTTCATAAACAAATTTAATTATTTTTATGCAATCTATATTAGGTAATTTTTTTTTTCATTTTATGTATTTGGTACATGGTCTCACTACACAACTCAGACTCATAGTTATCCTCCAGTTTTCAGCCTCCCCAGTGCTGGGATTATAGGCATGCACCACCATGCCTAGACTTGGTTACTGCTTCAGCATACTGTGAGGGTGGGGCCAGTACCACATGCAGGACCGGTAATTGAACACTGGTCCCTGAGCTTGCCAAAGCAGGCACTTAGCCCACTGAGCTATCTCTCTGGCCATATATTAGGTAGATTTTGACTTTTTTTTTTTCCTGGTACTGGGGATAGACCTCAAGACTTTGCACTTTCCAAGCAAGTGCTTTTGCCACTGAGCAATCTCTCTAGCCTTAGGTAGATGTATTTGACCTGATGTATTTGGTCCTTTATAAATTCTAGAGAGCAGACTGTCTGAGTGAATACTAGTTAAAATGTTTTCGAAATTTTTGGGTTGTCTTTTCACTTTGTTGATAATTTCCTTTTGATGTTCAAAAACTTTTCAATAAGAGTTGTCCTAGTTGTTAATTCTTTCAAATGTTTCCCATGCAAATATATGTTTATTCATGAACTCTTTGCATACCCCTATGTCTTCAAAAGTTCCTCCCACTTTCTCTTCCAGGAGATTTAGTGTTTCTGTTTTAATGTTTAGATGTTTAATCCATTTTGACTTTAGTTTAGTGCGTAGTGATTAATCTGGGTCAAGTATTGGCTTTCATCATGTACAGAGCCAGTTTTTCCAGCACAATTTGTTAAAGAGGCTATCTTTATTCCAGTGCATATGTTTGGCCCCTTTGTCAAAGATAAGGTGGCTGAGTGTGTTTGTAGAGGCTTCAGCATTTTCTAATGTATTCCACTGATCCTCAGATCTATATCTTTGCCATTACCATGCTGATTTTATCACAGTAACTTTGCAGTATAATTTCAAGTCAGGGATCGTAATGCCTCCTGCCTTGTCTTTGTTGTCCAGGATTGTCTTTGATATTCTAGGTTTTTTCTGGTTCCAAATAAATTTTAGGAATTATTTTTTAGGTCTTTGAAGTATGATGGTGGTAGTTTGATAGGGATTGCATTAAATTTGTGCAGCAGTTTTGGGAGTATGACCATCTATCTTCATGATGTTGGTTCTTCCTATCCAGGACATTGAATATGTTTCCATTTTCTGAAATCTTCTATGATCTGTTTTTAAGAGTACTGTAATTTTCCTTGAAAAGATCTTTGACTTCTTTAGTTAGATGATTTCCAAGGAATTTCATTTTCTTCAGTGCCATTTCCCTCAGTGTGTTTATTATTGTTAAAGGTAATTGTTTCTATAATTTCCCTCTCATTGTGTTTGTTGTCTGTGTGGAGGAACACTACTGACTTTTGGATATTGAGTTTATATCCTGCTATGCTACTGAATTTGTGTATTAATTCTAGGAGGTTTTTGGTAGAGTTTTTTTGATCTTCCAAGTAAAGTATGTTGTCATTTGCAAATAATGATAAATTGACTCCTTCTTTACCCATTCTTATTCCTTTTATTTCTCTCTCTTTTCTAATGGTTCTAGCTAATGATTCCAAAACTATATTGAAAAGCAGGGGTGATAGAGGACATCTTTGTCTTGTACCAGATCTAAGAGTAAAAGATTTCTGTTTTTCCTTATTTAGAATTATATTAGCCGTTGGGTTGTCATAGATGACTTATATCACATTAAAATGCAGGCATTCTACTCAAATTTTCTGTGCGACTTTGAACATGAATGAGTGTTAGACTTCGTCAAAAACCTTTACTGCTTCAATTGTGATGATCATGTGATTTTTAGTTTTTGCTCTATTGATATAATGTATTACATTCATAGATTTTTGAGTATTGAACCATCTTTGCATCCCTGGAATGAATCCTCCTGAGTCATGGTATATGATATTATTGATGGTTTGCTTTATTCTATTTGCTAGGATTTTATTGAAGATATTTGCTTCTATGTTCATGATGGTTTAGGTATCAGTATAATTCAGCTGTAAGTACACAGCTATGTGTTCTTAATTCAATGAATGGACGCTTCTGCTCTAGTAGTGTTTGTAAATAGAATATCATGTCTGTATATTGTACAACAAATCACCATTATGAAAACCGCATGCAATGTATTAATTATTCAATCTGTTCTTCTAATTTGATTTGAAACTGCTTCATTGCTATTTGTTCTTCAATAAAATTATGGAAAATAAAAGCCAAGTTAAAAAAATTAGGTCTTTGCACAAAAATACATGTATACATACATCTATATCTATATCTATATCTAGATAGATAGATAGATAGATAGATAGATAGATAGATAGATAGATAGATGCCTCTAGGAATGATTTTTGGAGGATTATTTCCTTTTCAATATCCTTGAAGAATTTTAGGAATATAGGACATATATCTTTCTTAAATTTCTTGTGGAATTCAGCTGTAAATCCTTCAGGACTTGCCTTTTCTTTGTTGGCAGGCTTTTTATTACATCTCATATTTCACTGGCTGTTATTGGGCTATTAAGAGTGGTTATATCTTGTTGATTCAGTTTTGGTAATTTGTACCTTTCTAGGAATCTGTCCATTTCATTTATGTCTTCTAATGTGTGAGAGTAAAGTTCTCAAAGTAGCTATTGATAACCTGAATTTCCACTGGGTCTGTGGTGATTGTACCCTTTTCATTCCTTGTTGCTTGTAATTGAATTTTTTATTTCCTCTTTGTGATGATGTTAGCTAGGTGCTCATCAATTTTATTTAATCTTTCAAGGAACCAGCTCCTTGATTTTTAATTCTTTGAACTATTTTCTTCATCTCAATTGAGTTCAATTCTGCTCTGATTTTTGTGATTTCTTCCCATCTTTCGGCTCTGGGTTTGGTTTATTTTTCCTTTTCTAGTTGCTGGAGGTGTAGCATTAGGGTGTTTACTTTTTCCCGTTCTCTTTTCCTAATATGTGAGTTCATGGCTGTTAATTTCCCCCAGAGAATTGCTTTCATTGCACCTGATAAATTCCAGTAAGTTGTGGTTGAATTTTCATTCACTTGTAGGTATTGTTGAATTTCTTGTTTGGTTTCATCTGTGACCCATTGATTACTGAGTAAGATGTTGTTTAATTTCCATGTATTTAGGGGATTTTCTGGTTTCTTTTGTCATGTATTCCCAGTTTCATTGTATTGCGGTCAGATAATATGCATGGGATAGTTTCTGTTTCTTGCAAATACTTAAGCATGACCTATGGACCAGTATGTGGTCCATTTTAGAGAATGACCCATGTGCAGCTGACAAAAATGTGTATTCAGCTCTCTTGAGATGCAGCACTCTGTATATGTCCACTAAGTCCATTTGTTTCAAGCTCTTGTTCAGTTCTGTTACTTTGCTAATTTTTGTCTGTTTGATCTATCTTTTTGTGATGATTGAGTGTTAATATAATCTGTTATGTTTATCATATTTGATATTATATTTTTCATGTCCATTAGGACTTGTATAGCTTGGTGCTCCCGCATTTGGTGCTTACATATTTATGAGTGTTACCTCTTCCTCTTGAACTTTCCCCTAACCAGTATATAGTGACCTTCTTTATTTCACTTGATCATTCTTGGTTTGAAGTTGAGACTGTCTGAAAACAGGATTGCTACCTCTGCCTTTTTCTGATGTGCTGGGGCATGTAGTATTGTTTTCCATCCTTTGACTTTCTGCCAATGAATGTGTTTTTGATTTAAATGTGTTTCTTGTATACAGCATATGGTTGGATTTGGTTTCCTATACCACTGTGCCAGTTTACTTGTCTTAATTGGTGAATTGAGTCCATTTACATTGATGGTTATAGTTGAGATGTTTTGACTTATGATTGACATGCTATTTACCTGCTCTTGTTATTCCTTTTTGTGCTGTGTTTAATTGTTTGCCCTATTTAGCACATTTCTTCTGTTTCCGTTGTTAGAGTTCTGATCATTTTGGTCCCTTTCTAGAACATCTTTCAGTAGTCTGTGAAGTAGTGGCTTTGTCATCATGAAATTCTTTAGTTGTTCTTTGTCATGGAAGTGTTTCTCTTCTCCATCAAACTTGAAAGGGAATTCTGTAGAATCATATAGTAGTCTGGGCTGGAAATTGTTTTCATACAGGAGTTCAACTACTGTACTCCATGTTGTTCTTGCCTTCAGGATTTGTGAAGAAATGTTGACCATAATTCTGATAGGTTTTCCTTTGAATGTAAACTGCTTCTTTTCTCTAGTGGCTTTCAATATGTTATCTTGTGCTGTATTTCTGGGATCTTGACTTGTATGTCCTGGTGCATTTTTATTTCTTTGAAGTTATTTGGCATTCTGTGTGCTTTGGTTAGCTGAATATCAGATTGTTTCCTCATGTTTGGGAAGTTTTCATCTATTACTTCTGCCCATATTCTTTTTATATCCTTTGTATTGACTCCATCTTTTTCATTGATGCCTATTTGTCTCACATTGTTCATCTTTGCATCATCTTGCAGGTGATAGATTATTTTTTCCTGCATCCTATTTGCTTTTAAAATCTTTTCTTACCTTTTCATTAGGTGCATCTTCAAGATCTGACACACTGTCTTCACCTTCACTCAGATGGTTTTTCAGGCTTGTGATTGAGAATTTAAGTTCCTCTATATCTGTTTGACTGCCTCTTCCGATCTATTTCTTTTCTGTATTGCTCATTGAAGAAGTCCATCTTTTTAAAAATCATATCCATTTTTTTTATCAATGTGTTCTTTAGAAGTAGCTATTAATTCTTTTACTGCAGAGTTGTTTTTCAGGTTTTAGGTTTCATTCATGTATCTGTATTTGATTCTTAATTCAGAAGCTATGAATTCAGGGCTTTGTTTTGTTATTTCAGAAATTAATTCTGCTTTAACTTCCTCTGTACCTTTCTGCTCTTGCTTATTTACTCCTAACACTATTAATTCATACATTTCAGCTGAGCTAGGGTCCTCTGCACTTTTTCTGGGTGAGCACTGGGTTTGCTCTATTTTTCTGCGTTTGATTCTTTACTTCAGATTCTTTATCCCCTCTCTTCATTTCGTATAGTTCTGACTTCTGACCTTTTGTGTAAAGCTTTGTTGCAGTTATAACCTTAGCACCTACTGAAGTTTGAGTACATATCTCTTAAGTTTGAGTTTATCCAGTTATTCCTACTTGGGTTTAGCTCATGTGATATGCTCTTTCCTGCTGCAGCCCTTGGAAATGAACCTGTTGTGCCCCTCTGGCACTTCAGTGAATCTGTGGTGCTCCTCGGTTGTGCTCCTGTTCCAGGTGGCCCAGAAGCTTCCCACATACTAGCTGGCCCTGTGCTTGGAGTGGATTGGAGGTAAGGCAGAAAGAGTCCTGAGAATTCAGTGAAGGACTCATTCAGAGCATGGCCTGGTCTCAATACACCCACTCAGGGGAGAGCAAGACCTCACCCCCACACTCGCTGGGCCTGAGTATGGGTCAGATGGGAGGGCTGGAGTTTTCCCCAGAGAGGGAGGGAGCAGGGCAGAAATGGTTCAAGAATACAGGAGGCAAGATTTACTCAGGGGCTGGCCTGGGCTAGATCCAAGATTTAAACTTAAACTATGAGCACAGATTAGCACTGTGGTGTAAGTAAGTTAAATGCGTATTGATTGCTCAAATAAAAAACATGTTCTATGCTTTGTTGTGATATAGTACATGAATTAAAACAAAAGGCCTGGTAATGTGGCTCACTGGATTTGTACCAGTGTTTATGGCTTTAAATGAAAACATCCCAGAACTATACTATTCACTAGAGGATGCATATGTTCAGGTTACAGAAAAGAGTGAATAGAGAATCTAATTGATGACTAAGGAGTGATTCCTGTAGGTAGAGTCACATTTACAGCTGCCTGGATCAGAAAGGTAAGGCAGCACATGACAGAAAGATGATATTCTTTGCCACTTTATCCTCTATGACCAGCACCTTCCTATCTCAGCACCACAAGGCAACGTGAACTGTGCACATGCTGGCAGCATTTGGGGGTTCTGAAAGCACCACCTTTCCCTGGAGCATGAGATTTTCATTGCGCTGTGGCATGAGGTAGCTCCAGAGCTGCTCGTGGATTTTTAAGTTAAGACCAAAGTCCTGTGTGACAAAGTTATGATTTGTTTTATACAATCAAAATTTTCACTTTTACTGTGAAAAATTCTTTGTTTAGAAGGTCAACTTTAAAATGTGCAGGGAGGGCACAAATCACCTCTCACTAGTCTGTGTCTCTAACAAGAACAATGTCTGTAGCTCTTTCCAGACCAGCCTGTAAAATCTTCAGTGTACAAACAGAAGTGAGAGGCAGAGAAAAAGCTAAATTTGAACTTTCTTCTGCAGGCAATGACCATCTAGAAGAAGTATCCCTTACCTTTTTGTTTTTTGTCTATATCTACTTTCTATGAGCAGAACGGATCATTTCTTTCTAAAATTTACTTTGACCTTTAAAATTGCTGCTTTTCTTTCATTTTGAAATGGTCAACACATTAAAGTCCTACATTTCACAGAATATACAATCCCTCTTTAAAAGTATACTTTTCAGTGTCTCAGTATATTCACGCAGCTGTATACCCATGACCATTATCAAACTTTAGAACATTTTGGTCATGATGGGGAAACCCCAAACCTATTAACAGTCAAAGACCATATCCAAACGTTATTCTAGGGAGTCTTAAAAATTGGTAATGTACTTTATGTCTACAAATTTTCTTATATCTTGACATTTTTAAAAACTTAATTTCTTGCAATATTTACGTGCATGTAAATTACATAATTTGATCGTATCTTTGTTCTCTATAATCCACCCTAAACCTTTCCTACTACCACACTCCATCTTTCTTTCCTTTAACTAATAATCTTCTGTTTTCATGACATATTTACTTTTGTTTCTAGACTCCACAAATTGGAATCTTACACTTACAAAACTGAGTCCTCACTGACCTTGAATGGCTAGGGACAAATTAGCTATCCTTGTTGTCCCCTTTTTCTCTAATTTTTTCTTCTGCAAAGGTAAATTTTTAATCCTCCAAAAGAGAAGTTTAATGATATTTATTATCCTAAAACATAGTATATCAAATGCTTTAGACATAATGTGGAACAGGTATTTTCCATCAACCATTCATATGCTAAATTTTAAATCTGTACATAATGTAAAAGAAAAATAAAAACCAAAAATATTAAAAAAATAGAAATAAACATTTGCAAAGTTTTACCCAGAAATCTAGATACCTAACAATATACAATATTGTAGTGGTACAGTCCTATAACATTTTTTTCTTGTCTCTTGTTTTCATTTATTATCTTCTTTTTTAAACAAATATTTACTTGACAGAGAGTAGAGCTGTAATTGATATGACATTAGAAGCAGTACACTTTTAGAAGACCAGAATGACAGGGATTCCGAGCATGGCCCTAGTATTATACATTGCTATCCTCAGTGCAGTTGCTTAGTTCACAGGTATCAGCATATATAGTTAGTCAGGGTGAGAATTCTACCAATTAACTGCTAGTTTCAAAAATCTGATGGAGATTCTCAGGATCATTGCCTTAACTATCTTGTGTATATAAATGTACAGTTTTGCCCCTGCCAAGTTTCCTATCTTTTCTCCTTGCCCTTGCTTCATTGTTTAATCCTTAAGCTCTTGCTTTCCAATAAGTTTTGTTATTCCTTTTAATTTTTATTTCTTTTTTTGAGTCTTACACTAGGGAAACTATATGATATTTATACATGTGGATCTGGTTTTTTTTTCACTTATGACTATATCTTCAAGTGGCATCTGCTTCTATACGAAGGCTTTGAGTTTATCATTCTTTATGGCTCAGTAATACTTCATTGTATAAAAATGCCACAACTTTTTTATCCATTCTTAAGGTGATGGCCATTTTAGTTGCTTCTAAGATTTGACTATCACAATTTGTGCTGCTATAAACATAGGTGCACATATATCACTGTGATACGATGGTTTCAGTTCCTCTGGGAAAATTCTCAGTAGCTGTTTTGAATGGGATTTCCAGTCTTGTTATTTAAGCCACATTGATTTCCATAATGGTTGTACCAGTCTACATTCACACCAGAAGTAGAGAAGGATTTCTTTTCCCCGTAGTCTCTCCAACATTTGTTATTGGTTGATTTCTGTATAATAACCATTCTTTCTGGGGTAAGATGCTATCTTTGAACTTGTCCAGATTTTCCTGGCTTTGGTTTGGCTGTTGTGCTCAGCTTCTTCCTGCTGAAACTCGTAGAGTTGTACCTACTCTGCCATTCTGGCAAGATGTTCAGCTCCTAGATTAGCAGGGTGGCTCTGGCTTCCAGCCTCTGTGCAGAGAGTTTTGCTTCCAGGTTCCACAGGAGGCCTGTCATAGGGTCTGGGGTCTGGTTGGAGAGGGTTTTGGGATGTGGTGAATAAGCCAATTTTCCCACACATATGCAGGGCCTGGGTTCTGGATGGGGAGGTGTCTTGGGCAACAAGAGCAGACAGAAGTTCCCACACACATGCCAGGCCTGGATTCTGGCTGGAAAAAGGTTCTTGGGTGTTAGCAGAAGACAGATGGTCCCACACTCACACCAGGCCTGGAGTCTGGCTGGGGAGGGTACTGCTTTTTTTTGGAGATTGGGAATTTAGTTCAGAAGTACAGACCCTACCTGGCAAGTATGATCTCTTATGTTTGATTCCTAGTCCTCTGGAAAAAAAAATAAATTAAAAAATTGATGTGTTTAAAGCATCCCAAGTATATAATCATAAAAGTGGTAATTATGAGATTAAAGATGTTCTTAATGACACAATAAATACCAGAAATCTAAGATAATCAAAGGCCCCAAAAGACTTTTCTTCTTTTGGATAGTAATTTGTTTTCTGGATCAAAAAAATTTTTGATTCTCTAACAGATGAATACAGGTACTTCTAGGTGCTAAGCACCATTCAGTCACTGGCTACTACACCCTTGATCTAAACATTGGACTATGAATCAATCACAAACTCTAGAAGCCTTCCCCAATGGCTTCATGAGTCCTGCTTCTTAAATCAAGGTGGACTCCATCTTAATCTCAGAACTCTTATATTCTGCACATGCCTAAAACCAATGCCATGTGAATAATGGCAAGTATTGCTGCCAGCTGGAACGGTAGCCAGGATTTCTTCTCTCTTGGTAATAGGGGCATGTTGCCTGACTCTGAGTACAAGGAACAAATTCTCCATGTTGCTGCCACTCAAGATCCTGACGTGGTTGCCATTCAGAATGTGGTGCTCCTGAAGCTGCAAAGGGTGGAGACCTGACACCTCCTGTGATGCCATCCGTCCTTCCCCTTCATTCTCTTGTTCCTTGCAAGAAATGAACATTCTCTCAGTTCTGTCTTTGCAGTATATAGCTTTATTGGCCATTTCTTTCTGACCAAACACACAACATTGTAAATCATCATGCTGGGTTCTCTGCTATTGACTTTCAGCATAAATCTCACTTAAAACCATCCCACTGCCTCAACATTTGACCGCCTTGAAATTTCTTCTGCCAGATTAACCAGCCTTTCTTGCTTAATCGCCATCTCAGGCAAAGTCCTTAGCTATGAGAAAAACTCAAACTTTCTGCTGAGTCAGGAGTCTGACAACCAATGCAGTCCTTCTTCCCAGCAGAAACCTTCCCAGCCTGTTATTTACAGGCAGAATTTCTATCAGCATTCTGGTCTTTTAAGCTATCACCAGAATCTCCC
>PVKA01039256.1:0-19606 GCA_004027165.1 Ctenomys sociabilis
TAGAAAGAAAAAATCAGGATGTGTGTGTATAGACAGTACAGTTGGGATAGATAACGCTGTGCTTCTACATAATTCTATGAGAGGCAAGATCTGCACTAATGGTGGTTGGACAGGATATTATGTCAGCTTTTAGTGCTATGGTCATCCACTAGGTAAATAATTATTGAATCTTTGATATAATTCAGCTATAAAAAACCTGCAAATATAATTTCATGTATGCACTTTGTACAGTACCAAAACGTTATGAAAACAGTTTGCAATGTATTAATTCATCGACTCTGTATGGTTAAGGTGTCTTGAAACTGTCTGATTGACATTTGTATTTTAATAAAATAAAAATAAATGAAAAAAAAGATAAAAAAAATTAGAAAAATGCAAATACAATATCTCACCAAATTTCCTTGGATCCTGTATCCTATCCCTGGGTTTTGTGGTAGCATAGAGCATAAGGTACACAGTTCCATTCCACAGGAGTATAACAGAGAAGATCATAAGAAAAGATCAAAGAGTTGCTCAGCAGAGTCATGAAGATATAACACAATGAAAGCACGAGTTAAAGTAATGTATAATTTTGTGGAAGACATTAATAAAAAGCAATCTTGGCTCAAGAAGCTATGCAAAACATAAATAGTTTATCAAAGAATTATAGTCTGTGAGAGAACTTGAATCAGAAATCCAAGGGATTCCAACCAGGGTGCAGGACCAATATGAGAGTGTGGCACACCAGGGCCCACCAGATCCTCACTCCAACCAGCGCTGAGGTCCAGCAAGTTAGTGGAACTTTCTCCATCAGACAGGTCTAGTTTGGAACCTTGTGGCAGAACTCCCTGTAGGAAGGCTAGAGGCAAGACCACCAAACTGATCCAGGAGAAAAAAAAAAAAAAACATCTTGTAAATGTGGCACAGTGGGTTGAATTCAAAGGGCTACAACAGGAAAAGGGGAGCACAGCAGCTAGACCCAAGCCACACCCACATGGAAGATTTAGAACTACATATATCAAGACCTGGTGCTATGATAATAACTCTAGCAAAGCTCTACTCCAAAGGTAACAAGACAGTGCTATAGAAAATGATGAAAAGAAGGAGCAAAATGAATTCTTAGCCCCTGAGCACACCCAATTCTAAGACAATACCTTAGAAGATATTGGAAATGACACACTTGAAATCTCTGAAACTATGAAGTGTAGAATAAATACACAACTTCAGAAAGTCATACAGGAAATCAGCACAGAATTAATATCTAAAATAAAATAAGAAAACAGTACCTTGAAAGAAGTACTAAGTGCTTCTAAAGAAAACATTGAAAGCCGGGCGTGGTGGCGCATGCCTGTAATCCCAGCACTCGGGAGGCTGAGTCAGGAGGATTGTGAGTTCGAGACCAGCCTGAGCTACAAAGTGAGCTTAAGGCCAGCCTGAACTGCATAGTGAGACCCTGTCTCAAAAAGACAAAAAAAAAAAAAAAAAAGAAAAGAAAACATTGATTAAAAAATGGAGGAGCATATAAAATGATAGACTCCTTTATTGAGCAATATAGGAAAGAAATAAAATGTGAAGCAGATTCAAAGTGATATGCTGGAAATCATATCCTTAATCACAAGCTGGAAAGATCATTCGAATGAAAGTGAAAATAGACCTTCAGATCCAGAAGGCACCATTGCTGTTAGTGAAAATGGAAAAAGGATCGCTTGAAAAGAAATAGGATGAAGGAAAATAATAATTTGACATAGCCAAAATGATGTAGAGTTGAGCAACATGAGGTTGATAGGCATCTGTGAGGGAGAAGAAGTCAATACAAATGACATAAAAAGATTATGAGCATAAGTACTAGCAGAAAACTTCCCAAATAAGAGGAAACAATCTGACATTGAAGCATAGAGAACTCCGCCTAACATCAAAGCAATTAATACCATACCCAGACAAATAATCATCAAGATCCAAGAAATTCACACAGGAACAGGATACAAAAAGCTGCTAGAGAAAAGAAACAGATCACATTTAAAGGAAAACCCATCCGAATAATGACAAATTTCTCTTCACAAACCATAAAGTGAAGAAGAGAACAGAGCAAAGCCTTCATGTCTTGCAAGATAATAAATTCCAAACCAGACACATACACCTTGCAAAATTCCCTTAAGTTCAATGCAGAACTAAAATACTTCCATAATAAAAAGCAACTAAAGAATTTCATGACCACAAAGCCAACCGTAAACAAACTACTGAAAGATACTCTGGAGAGGTATCAACAGAACACATTTAAAGGAAAACCCATCAGAATAATCATAGATATCTCTTCACATACCGTAGTCAAGAGGAGGATGGAGGAAAGACTTCAAGTCCTGCAAGATAATAAATTCCAGACTCAGCACAGCTTGGCTGGTGAATGAGGGAGGCCGGCCTGCAGTGCCAGAGAGACCTTTCCCAACATTCTCCCATCCTGTTCTGTGGCTCCAGATCCAGCACAACTCAGCTGGAGAATGAGAACTGCAGGCCCGCCATGCCAGAGAGATGTATCCCAGCACTCTCAGTGCTTGTCTTACTGCCCCAGACCCAATACAGCCTTCCCAACCCTCCTTGCTAGAGAGACTGTTCCCAGGGTTCTCAACTCCTGCTCCATGCCTCCAGATGCAGCACAGCCTGCCCGGTGAAAGAGAACATCCACTACCCTCTAGGGAGCCCAGTAAACCTGCCAAAGCCCAGGCCCAGTGAATGTGTAAGAGAACTTCTGTGCTCTTCTGACCCCCATACCACTCCACACCCAAACCAGCCCTGACATACAGGCCTGGGGAGAAACTCTGAAGCTGAAGTCTTTGCACTGAGGCTAGGGTCAAAATCACACAGCTATTCCAGAAGCAGAACATCTTATCAAAGGGGAACAATAGGCTCACCTCCAAGGACAGCAACAGGAAGGAGGTGAGTATAGCAGCCAGACCCAAGCTAGACAAAACCACATTAACTAGAATTTGCTGTAATAATACCTAAATTTCATAAGGTGCTAAGGTTAGAACTGCACCAAACCCTTATACGAAAAGTCAGAGGACAGAGCTGTAAGTCATAATAAAAACAGGGAGCCAAATGCAATCTCATGCTTCCAGCCCACCAATGGTAAGTGCAGAGGAGACTAACACAGCTAAAATGAAGGAATTAACAGAATCTGAAGCAAGGAAACAACAGCAGAAAGGTATAGAGATATTCAGATCAGAATTAATTCCTGAAAAAAAAAAACAGAAATTTTTGAATACATAGCATAAGAATTAAAGAATCAAATCCAGAAACACATGGGGGAACAGAACAACCGCAGAGAACACTATTCCAGCTAAAACATAGGAATTAACAGTGTCTCAGGCAAAGAAACAAGAGCAAAAGGATGAAAACAAAATCAAAGGAGACATAATTTATGAAATAAAAAAGAAATCTTTGAAATCATAACATTTGCAGTAGAGAATCAATTATGGAAGTATATAGAGGAAACCCAACTTGGAAAAAATAAATTACTCTGCAGTAGAACAATTAATAGTTATATCGAACGAAATTGACAAAAAGTAGAGATTAGAAATATGATGCATTCCTCGAATGAGCAACAGGGGAAAAAAAAAAAAAAAGATCGAATGAAGCAAAGTCCGATATAGATAGAAGAACATGAAATCTCAATCACGAATTTACAAAACCATTTGAGTAAAAGCAAAGACAGAATCTCAGACCTTGAAGATACTCATGCAGCTAGTGAAAAGGTGAGAAAAGATCTAAAAAGAACTACAATGTAGGAAAAAATTACCCATCACATGCAAGATAATGCGGAGTTGAACAATATGAGATTAATAGGCATCCATGTGAAAGGAGTCAACACAACTGATATTAAAAGAATATAGGCAGAAGTAATATGAGAAAACTTCCCAAGTATGGGGAAGCAATCTAACATTCAGATAAATGAAGTATACAGAATGCGAAATAACTTCAAAACAACTAAAAACACATTGAGACATATAATAGTCAAGATCCCAGAAATCCGACACAAGAATACTATACTTAAAGCTGCTAGAGATAAGAAGCAGATCATATTCAATGGAAAACCCAACAGAATTATGTCCGACTTCTCTTCATAAACCATGAAGGCAAGGAAAGCATGGAGCAGAGTACTTCAAGTCCTCTATGAAAACAAATTCCAGCCCAGATTACTATACAATGCAAAACTCTTTCAAACTTGATGGAGAAATGAAATACTTTCATGACAAAGAAATAGTAAAGAATTTCATGATGACAAAGCCATCTTTTCACAGGCTACTGAAAGATGTTCTAGAGAGAGACCACAATCATCAGAGCTCCATGAATGAGAACAGAAGGAACCCACTAAAGAGGACAGAGAATTAAATACAGGATACAAAGGAATAAACAACAGCAGGTAAAAGCATGACAAACACAAGTCAACACATTTCAGTTATAACCATCAATGTAAATGGACACAATTCACCAAGAGAAACAGATTGGCACAGTGGATTAGGAAACAAAATCCAAAGATATGCTCTATACAACAAGCACACTTAACTCAAAAGAATATTCATAGGCTTAAAGTCAAAGGATGCAAAATAATACTGCATGCCCCCACACCACAGAAAAAAGCAGAGGTAGCAAATCTCTTTTCAGACAGTCTCAACTTCAAACCAAGAATGATCAAACAAAATAAAGAGGGACAATATATACTAGTTAGGGGAGGAATTTAACAGGAAGAGGTACCACTCATAAATATGTATGCAGTAAACAAAGGAGCACCCAACTATGTAAAACAAATCTTAATGGACATGAAAAAGCTAATATCCAATACCATAATCTTAACAGAAGAATTAAGTATCCCCTTATTCCAGAAAGACAGGTTAAATAGACAAAAAATTAGCAAAGAAGTAGTAGAACTGAACCAGAACCTGGAAGAAATGGACTTGGTGGATATGTACAGAGTGTTCCCTAAAGCTGAATACACATATTTTGATCTTTACATGGGTCATTCTCTTAAATAGACCACATACTGGTCCATAGTTCATGCTTAATTTTACGGAAGAAAACAGAAATTATCCCATGCGTATTATGTGACCACAGCTCAAAGAAACTGGAAATAAATGACAAAAGAAACCAGCAAAAGCGCCTAAATACATGGAAATTGGACAACACCCTACACAGCAATCAATGGGTTACAGATGAATGTAAACAAGAAATTGAACAATATCTACAATTCAGTGAGAATTCAACCACAAAATATCGGAATTTATGGCATGCGATGAAAGCAGTTCTCTGAGGGAACTTCATAGCTATGAACTAACACATTAGGATAACAGAAAGGGAACAAATAAACACAGTAAAGTGACACCTAAAACATCTACAAAAGTAAGAACAAACCAAACATAGAACCCAAAGACAAGAAGAAATCACAAAGATTAGAGAAGAAATTAATTCAGTTGAGATGAATAAAACAGTTCAAAGAATCAATGAATCAAAAAGCAGGTTCTTTAACAAACTAAATCAAATTGATAAGCCATTAGCTAACCTCATCAAAAGAGGAAATAAATAATTCAAATACAAGCAATAAGAAATGAAAAGGATGTGATCACCACAGACTCAGTAGAAAATCAGATTATAAATAACTTCTTTGAGAATCTTTATGCTCACAGAATGGAAGACACAGATGAAATGGACAGATTCCTAGAAAGGTACATATTACCAAAACTGAATCAAGAAGATAGAACAACTCTCAATAAACCAATAACAGCCAATGAAATATGAAATGTAATAAAAACATTGCAGACAAAGAAAAGTCCAGGTCCTGATGGAGTCACAGTTGAATTCCACAAGAAATTTACAGAAGATATAATCCCTACACACCACGAATTCTTCAATGAAATTGAAAAGGAAGCATTTCTTCTAAAATCGTTCTTGGAGACAAGTGCTATACCGATACCAAAACCAGGGAAAGACACAACCAGAAAGGAGAACAACAGGCCAATCTCAGTCATGAACATAGATGCAAAAATCATCAATAAAATGCTAGGAAACAGAATACAGCAAATCACCAAGAAAATCATACATCATGACCAGGTAGGATTCATCCCAGGGGTGCAAGAAAGACAATAGTCGCAAATCTATAAATGTAATGCACTATATCAATAGAGTGAATACTAAAAACCACATGATCCTCTCAGTTGATGCAGCAAAGGCTTTTGACAACGTCTAATACTCATTCATCTTCAATGTCCTTCAGAAAATTGGAGTAGAAGGCCTCTATTTCAACTTGATAAGAGCCATCTATGACAAGACAACTCCTAATATAATTCTAAATGGGGAAAACTGCAATATTTTACTCTACGATCTGGTACAAGACAAGGATATCCTCTATCACCCCTCCTATTCAATATTGTTTTAGAATCATTAGCTATAGCCATTAGACAAGAGGGAGAAATAAAAGGAATAAGAATAAGTAAAGAAAAAGTTAAATTATCACTCCTTGCAGATGACATGTTACTTTACTTGGAAGACCCAAGAAACTACACCAAGAAGATATTGGAATCGGTACAGTAGCATAGCAGGATATAAAGTCAGTACTCAAAAGTCCGTAGCATTTCTCTACACAGATAACAAACAGAGAGGGAAACTATAGAAACAATGCCTTTTACAATAGTACCACAGAAAATGAAATATCTTGGAATTCATCTATCTAAAGAAGTTAAAGATCTTTTCATGGGAAATTATAGTACTCAGAAAAAAGAGATCATAGAGGATTTCAGAGAATGGAAAGATATACTCTACTCCTCGATCGGAAGATCCAACATTGTGAAGATGGCCATACTCTCAAAACTGTTGCACAGATACAATGCAATCCCTATCAAACTATCAACAAAATGCCACCTAGACCTAGATAAGACATTCTTACAATTTATTTGGAACCAGAAAAGACCTAGAATAGCAAAGACAGTCCTGGCCTACAAACACAAGACAGGAGGCATTACAATTCCTGACTTGAAATTATACTACAAAGCCACTGTGATAAAGTCAACATGGTTTGGGCAGCAAAATGGACTGGAGGATCAATGGAATAGACTAAAGATGCGGAGGCCCCTATGAACACACTCAACCTCTTGATCCTCAACAAAGGGGTGAAACACACTTATCAGAAGAAAGATGGCCTCTTTAGCAAATGGTGCTGGAAAAATTGGCTCTCCGCATGGCAAAAACTAAATCTTGAACCAGATCTATCACCATGTACTCAGCTAAAGTCAAAATCGGTCAAAGATCTTAACATTAAAACAGACACTCAATCTCCTGGAAGAGAAAGTAGGAGAAACACTTGAAGACATAGAGGTAGGCAAAGAGTTCATGAACAAACATGGATCCACATGGGAAACACTTGAAAGTATTAACAACTGGGACCACCTGTTATTGAGATTTTTTTGCACGTCAAAAGAAATTACCATCAAGTGAAGAGACAACCCACAAATTTTGAAAAAATCCTAAGTCATAAGAACTCAGACGAGGGTCTGCTCTCCAGAATGTATAAAGAACTAAAAATTATCAGGGCCCCTAAATTTAAAGACCCAATCCAGAAATTTGCATCTGAGATGAACACACACTTCCCAGAGGATGAAATTAAGTGAATTAATATTTGAAAAAATGCTCTACATCACTAGTTATCCCTGAGATGCAAATTAAAACAGCATTGAGGTATCATTTTACTCCAGAAAGAATGGCTATCATAAACAAATCAACCAACCACAAATGTTGGACAGGTTGTGGGGAAAAGGGAACCCTTCTCCACTGCCGTCGTCTGGTGCAACCACTGTGGAGATCAGTGTGGAGACTTCTTAAGAAACTAGGACTGGAAATCCCATTCAATCCAGCTATACCCCTACTGAAAATTTTCCCAGAGGAACTGAAAACATGTTATCATAGGGATTTACGTGTACTTATGATTACTCCAGCACAATTTCAAATAGCGAAATCTTAGAAACAACCAAGATGCCCGTCACATGAAGAATGGTTGAAAAAGATGTGGAATCTTTATACAATGAAGTATTACTCAGCTGTAATGAATGTTAAACTCGAAGCCTTCATACTTAAGTGGGTACCATTTGAAGACATACTTCTCAGCAAAATAAACCAAACCCACATGTGCAAATATCATACTGTCTCCCTAGTATAACTCAAAAGAAGAATTTCTAATAGAAAAGTATAATGCAATTAAAAGGAAAGCAAGAACTTGTAGATTGGACAATGATAAGAGGGTGAGAATAAATGTTGAGAAACATGACAGAGGCAAGACCATTCACTTATACATACTGGATGAGTAAGACAATGATCATGAGAAACATCAGTAGATTTTAGAAACTAGCAGTTAAGTGGTAAGATTCTCACCCCATCTAACTATATATGCTGATACCTGTGAACCAAACAATTATCCTGAATTTAACAAAGTCATAGAAGAGTCACACTCCAAAGGCTTGCCATTCTGGTCTTCTAAATATGTACTTCTTGTCATGACATAAAAACTATTACTACACTGCCCTTTTCTAAATGGTAGTAAATGAAATATAAGACAAAACATGTCACAAGATAGTCATGCTACAATGCTACTATGCTGTATATGGATGGATTTCAAAATATCTATGTAAATATATGTAAGTGTTCATTCCTTTTTTTTTTCTTCATATTCTGTACAGACTTAGAGTTTAGTATATCAATTCTTGATAGGAAGTACATGTTCCATGTTATGCCTATGATGTCTGATATATAGACTAATAGTGTGGGTAAACTGAACTGCATGTGCTTCAGGCTAATGATAAACTTCTCTTTTGGTGGGTTAATAACCTACGTTTGCAGATTAAAAATTGGAGCAAAATAAAGGCTGCAAGTTCAGCCAACATTTTGGCCCTAGCCTTTCAAGGTCAGTGAATACTCAGGACATTTGAGAACCTGTATTGTAACTCAGTAGTGCCCCAAAATTTCTCATCAAGGAGATTATGGGGCCAAAGAGGAATGATGTATAGTGTGTCTAAGAAGAGTCACATGGAGAGAAAACATTCACTTAGGCTTCCACAGGGAGAAAATTTTTTAAGCAATGGCCATGACTTATCAACAAGGCTGACACTGACAAGGAATCTACAAACAGCGGTACAGGGTTACAGAATACACACTGAGGGTACCTGACTGACATTATCTGATACAAAAGTTACATTTTTTTGTAATATAGGTCTTGCTTTAACTCGGTTTTAACCATACAGAAGAAAAGAATAAAAATGGAGGTATAAAAAATAAAGTTATATTAATATAATGAGCTGTGAATGGCTCAAGTCAACAACTTCTGTGGATAATCTGCTTCTATTGTGGACTACTGATCTGTGTTGGATTGTATTATTTAATATATATAATTAGCCATCCATGTTTTGAAAATCTCTCATATGTGTATCATTGAATGCTACCGCGTTTATGTTATTTATTCTCTTTGCTTTTGTTTCTGTTTTTCACTCTTCAAGTTACAATACAAACAAATGAATTAAAATTGAAAAAAGATAATAATTTCCATGTTAGACTGATATAATCTACAGAACTCTGTTAAGTTCAATGCTGACCTGAAATACTTCCATTACAAAAAAAAAAAAAAAAATCATGTCCTCAAAGCCAACCATATGCAGACTATCAAAAGATATTCTAGAGAGGGAGCAAAATGACCCCTACTCCATGACTGAGAACAGAAAGGATCCACCAAACGGGGAAAACAAACCAGGAGAATATGATGTATACAACAGCAGTCTGTCAATTATTCTCTTGTATTTAGCAGCAAGATATTTCCATCAGCATACTCTGTAATTAAACTTCTACTGAACTCTATGGGTCATCGTGCTCCCTGGGTCTACAGGGTGGACATCAAGAAAATAGCAGCAGCTCAGTCCCACAAGTGACACGTGGCCACTGGTAAGCTTCATGGACAGGGTCATGTCCACCATATACTAGAACTTTGTGTGATATCCTATCCCAAAACTGTTAGTAGTGCTAGTCCTAGATTTGCCAGTCCAATTATTTTATTACGTTTTATTCTTAGTAATTCTTTAAAATCATGAAAATTTTTTTGCGGTTGATTTTTTTTATTTATTAGCCAAATAAAAACTGTGTGAGTACTCTGAATTGATCACAGATTCTTACATATGATACACTACCTACTGGCTTCTCAGTTGGAATCACAATATAATTTTAATGTTTGAATACTATTTAGAAATAGTTTAATTTTGAATTAAATATTTAATTAATTTTCTGAACATTCTTTGTTTTGTTTCCTAATTTATACTGCTTCTTTGACTTACAACCTACCTATAAGAAAATGCACATTTTTTCCTATATTTAGAAACTTTAAAAAATGTAGTTTCATTTTCCATTGTCTTTATATTAACTCTTCTTTGTGTTTTACACACACACACACACACACACACACATATGCACACATGCACACACACACATACAGAGGAAAAAATATGAATATAACCTGACAGAGGATTGTCAGTGACCTTTTAAATGGGCTCATATAAAATAATTACATTTTACGTAGCCCTGCATTGTGAGAGCTCTTTATTTTATTTTATTGGCAGACCCAAAGATTGAACTCAGGTTTTTGTGCTTGCCAGGGAAGTGCTTATTCCACTGAGCCACCTCCCCGGCCCGAAGCTCTTTATTCTTTATCTGGGATTGTACAGCAGCTTCTCTTGCTTTCTTGAATATGGTCTTGGTCATTTTCTACATGATACATTTAGAGGTATTAGAATATTTTGAGTTTGTGTAACTGGAAAATATTTTATTTTTAGTTTTCAATGGTGTCTTTGCAAAGCATAAAATTCAATGAGGACAGATCGATTTTCTTCAGTACTTCAAATGATATCCAGTTTCTCACCCACTAGTTTCTCTTTTCTAATTTGGAATATGATCCTATTTGTTTGTTCTTCCATAGATAATTTTACTTTTTCTTTTCTATATTTTGGGGAAGGGTATCCAGGGTATCCAGGGTCTCATTACTTCTTCAGACTCCTAGTGATCCTTTTTACAGCCTCCAGAGACTTGGGATTATAGGCATGTGCTAAAACGCCCAGTCTCAACCGACCTCTGAGAGATTCCCAGGGGTGAGACCAGCACAGTAAGCTTGGGGATGGAAGACATCACCCTTGTGCCTTCCTAAAAAACACTCTAATCTGCTGTGCCATTTGGCTGGACCTATTTTTTTTTCTATGTATATGCCTTAATGTATTTTTTTTCTTTGCAATTGGTTTTGTGTAATTTGATATGACTTTATTCTTACTAAACTGTGCAAAAGCTTCATTTCTCTTGGAGCATGGCACTACAATTTTAACTAAATTCAAAAATATTACATATTTAAATATTTGTTGCCTACCCTCTTCTATCTTGAGAATTCTAATTACATGATTTTAGCACAGTGTGAACTATTATATCACTATGTGTAAACTATTTGATCAATTTTTATTTTTATAGTCATTTAAGTTTGCAAATAAGTTTTTATAATGTGCCAACTATTATTCTTATTTTACATATTTATTTCAGAAATACTTTTCTAAAATTCAAAACATAAAGAAGTCCAGGGTATTAAATAATATATTTAAATTTCGGGTAGCAGCATTGAGTGCCAATACAAAAAATTTCTATGAAATCCAGTGTTACTGAATAAAATTGAATAATTTATGTGAAAAAACACCCGATTTCGAAAGCGCAGGTACTGTTTGATTGAGATTTCAATTCTATAAGGATTTTACAGAAGCTCAAATGGCAGTACTCCTCAAACAAAGTTTAAAAGAAGCAGTAGTCCAAAAGTCATTCCTTGGAAGCACGAACTAATCAGGTTTTGAAAGTAAAATGATACAATTAAAAAACAGAGCTATGAGTCACTCTCCTTAATGAAAATTGATGCAAAAGACCTCAATAAGATACTGGCATACATAATGCATGGAATATAAGTAAGATTCGTTTGGAGGACACAAGCATGGTTTAACATGCACAAATCAAACATGCAATACAGTACATGAGCAGAAGGGAGGATAAAATATCTCAATATAAGTAGGAAAATATTTAATTCCATATGAGTCATGAGATTAGTTTTTCTACTTCTATGAGGGATGGTACTGATACGTCCATTTTGTTAAATCTGGATAAAGAATGGAAGTATAACCATTTTGATCATGTTGGTTCTCTCTATTAAGGAACAGGGGATATAATTCCATTACTGGTAGCCCCTACAGTCTCCTTTTCACATTAATGTAGTTTTCATTGTACAGGTCTCTCACTGTATTGGTTAGACTAATACGTAAGCATTTAATTTTTCTTCTGGATACATCAGAAGTTGCAGTTTCACCCATTTTTTTCTCAGTAAGATCATACCTGTTTTCCAGGAATGGTACTAACCTTTTTTTTTTTTTCTTTTTTTTTGCTACATAGGACAGGGTATGCAGGATATGTAGGGCCTCACTGTGTAGATCAGACTCATACTTGTCCTCTTGTTTATTGCCTCCCAGGTGATGGGATTGAAGTGGGATTACAGGCAGGTGCCACCACACCCAGATTCAGTCATCACATTAATGTGTCACTGGGATGGCAAGGCAGGGCAAGGGATAGAAAACCAAGCCTCTGTATCTGCCTAAGCAGGCATTTTAGTGCACTGATCTCTTTGGCTGGCCTAACCATTCACATGTAACTTGATATACTACCTAATTTGGTGATTAATGATAGGGCTCAAAATGGTGGCACATGCCTGTAATCCCAGCACTGGGGAGGCTGAGACAGGAGGATTATTGTGAGTTTGAGACCAGCCTGAGCTACAAAGTGAGCTTAATGCCAGCCTGAACTGCATAGTGAGATCCTGTCTCAAAAAGACAAAAAAAAAAAAAAAAAAAAAAAAAAAAAAAAAAAAAAAAAAAAAAAAGACAAAAAAAAAAGATAGGACTATTTTGGTGGAGTTATCCACCTCTGCAATGTAGACGATATTGTTATTTGCAAATTATGATCATTTAGTTCAATTCCTATTTATATGCCTTCAGTTTATTTCTTTTGCTGGATAGCACTAGTTAATGTCTTGAGAATTAAGTTGAACAAATGTGCTGACTAGAGAATGCTTGTCTTCTTCCTGAATATAGAGAGGAAGCTTTCTGTTTCTCTGTCTCTCTTAAAAACAAAATTGTTTTCTTCTTTTACTTGGTTCAGGGTTTAGCTATGCAGCTCAGACTCATAGTAGTCGTTCTGTCTGAGCCTCTCCTGAGCTGGGATTACAGATGTGTACCACCATACCGTTTCTGTGGTGTACACAACGACTACTGGTTTCTGTGATCAGCACAGCATGCCCAGTGTTCCTGGGCAGGCACAGCATATGATCCAAGGACTGAACCCAGGTCGCAGAGCTTGTCAGGCACTTAGACTTCTGAGCTTTCCCTGCAGCCCAACAGGCACAATGATTATATTCACAAGAAAATATTATGTACATTTAAAACTTTATTAAATAATCTTCTTGAAATATTTTATTTACAGAAATACTGTCATAATTTATATTTTCCCACACTTTCATTTCATATTGGATCCTAATAATGTTTTCTGGTTAGGTTATGTTGTTCTACCAAGTTACATACTTAAACCTATTTACAACAGACAAATACCATTAAAAATACATGTTTGCGTTTCATGATGTTGCAGTACATGTTCTCCTATGTCCTGAGTCTTCGCTGACCTTGAAAGGTTAGGTCCAAAATGTTGGCTGGCCTTGTGGCACTTCTATTTCTCCAACTCTGACTTGTGATCTTAGGTTATTAACCATTCAGAAGAAAAGCTGATTAGTATCCTGCAGCATATGCCATTCACTTTGCCTTATCTGACTCAATTGATTTTAGTTGTTGTACATTTCCTTTTGTATTTCTGCTTTTCGCTTGTTATACTAGGGAGACTATACGATATTTACACAGGAAGTGTCTTGTTTATTTCACTTATGAGTATATGTTCAAGTGGCATCCACTTCAGTATAAATGTTTCGAACTTATCATTCTTAATAGCTGAGTAATACTCCATTATATAGAAATACCACATCTTTTTCAACCATTCCTCATGTGATGGACATCTTGGTTGTTTCCAAGATTTTGCTATCGCACATTGTGCTGCTATAAACATAGGTACACATATATCTCTATGATACAATGTATTAAGTTCCTTTGGGAAAATTCCAAATAGGGGCATAGCCAGCTTGAATGGGATTTCTAGTCCTACTCTTTTGAGGAGTCTCCACACTGACCTCCACAATAGTTGCACCGGTCTACATTCCGACCAGCAGTGGAGAAGTGTTCACTTTTCCCCACAACCTCTCCAACATTTGTTGTTGGTTGATTTCCTTTTGATAGCCATTCTTTCTGGAGTGAGAAGGTATCTGAGGGTTGTTTTTATTTGCATTTCACGAATGGCTAGCGATGTGGAGCATTTTTTCATATATTTCTTTGCTTCTTTAATTTCGTCCTCTGAGAATTGAGTATTCATCTCAGATGCCCATTTTTGAATTGGGTCTGTAATGTTGAGGGCCCTGTTATATCTTAGCTCTTTATATATTCTAGACAGTAGTCCTCTGTCTGATTGCTTATTAGTTAGGATATTTTCAAAGTTTGTGGGTTGTCTTTTCACTGTGTTGCCAATTTCTTTTGACATACAGAAGCTCCTTAAGAAGAGTTATCCCAGTTGTTGATTCTTTCAAGAGCTTCCCGTGCGAATATATGTTTGTTCATGAACTCTTTACCTACCCCTATATCTTCAAGAGTTACTTCTACTTAATGTTTAGATCTTTAATCCATTTGGACTTAAACTTCGTGCATTGTGATAGAGCTGGGTCAAGATTTAGTTTTCACGTGAGCTCCATATTTTCTGAACAAGGAGATTATGGAGCCACAGAGGAAAGAGATTGAAGTTCTATAGTGTGCCTGGGGAGAGTCACTAGAAGAGAAAACTTTCTTTCTAGCTCTCACAGAGAGCAACCTGGTCAAGCATTGGCTGTGGCTCATCTACATGGATGACACAGACAAAGGAACTACAGAATAATGTGCAGGACTACAAGATAAACCCTGAGAGAACTTCACTGACCACATAGGAAATATAAAGTTCATGTGTTGGTATATAAATCTTGCTCTATCTAGGTCTTAACCATCCAGCAGAAAAGTATAAAAATGAATTATACGTCGCGGGGCCATAATATTAAGTTGAACTTTAAACTGCTATGATCGACAACTTCTTTGAATAACTCACTACTGTTGTAGAATGCTGGACTGTGTTGGATTGTGGTGTTGAGTTTAAGCACCTAAGTTAGTTGAATGTCAATGGAGTGCCCACCTTTGACAGGTGTAGACAAAGGAAGGGGTGTAGAAAGAAAAAAATCATGATGCGTGTGTATAGACAGTACAGTTGGGTTAGATAATGCAGTGCTTATACATAATTCTATGGGAGGCAATATTTGCACTAATGGTGGTTGGACAGGATATTATGTCAGCTTCTAGTACTACGGTCATCCACTAGGAAAATAATTATTTAATTTTTGTTATAATTCAGGTATAAAAATAAGATAATTAAGCAGCTACACTCTTAATTCACTGATAAGAGATATCTGCTAAAATAATATCTGTAAATAGAATATCATATATGCACCTTGTACAATACCAAAACGTTATGAAAACAGTTTGCAATGTATTAATTTATCGAATCTGTATTGTTAAGTTGTCTTGAAACTGTCTGACTGACATTTGTATTTCAATATATATATATATATATATATATATATATATATATATATATATATATATATATATATATATGTTTGCGGATCCGGCCAAGTATCTTACATGATTAGAGCACCTCCTGAGGCAGACACAAAGACTGAGGTTTAACCCTTCGTATGCCATATTGGCGTTGCCCAAGGGGCAGGCTGAGACACTGATTGAGTCTTGGTATGGTGCAGCACACCTGTAATCCCAGTGTATTGGAGGCATAAAACAGGAAGGTCACTATAAGGCTAATCTCTCTATTTATATATAGAAAACCGTTTACTAAATATTTTTTTAATTCCCTGACAAAAATGTATATAATTATTTTGTTGCTCCTCTTCCATTCTTATCCCATGTTATCTCTGTGAAATAACTTACTTAGTTCCTGAAAAACAAATGCATTTTCATCTTCTTACACTTGATCATAGTAATGTGAATTCTCATGTATTTCAGGAAATATTGCTATGATTTCTTTTCCTTATGATGTCAAAACTGTTTTATCATGATCAAATGACACTCTGTAGACACACTGTACATTGTCAACTACTTTCCTCTGTGGCCTCATAGTCTCCTTGATGAAAAAATTTGGGACACCACTGAGTTTCAGGACATTACACTATAGATTCCCTTATGTTTTGAGTCCTCACTGAGCTTGAAGGACTATGGCCAAAAGGTTGGCTAACCGCATAGCACTTGTTCATCTCTAATTTTTTCATCTGCAAACTTCAGTTGTTAACTGTTCAGAAGAGAAGCTTAATGACATTATTATCCTACAACATAGGTTTTGAACTTAACATCATTATCTATATGAATATCAAATGCCATAGATTTAACATGAATCAAGTATATTCTGTCAGCTGTTGATATGATAATATTTAAATCCATACAGAATGTGGAAAGAAAGAATAGAAAAATAAAAAAGTAAAAAAATAGAAATAAACAATCACAAATTTTACTCAGAGATTTAGAAGTCTAACCATATACAACACTGCAGCACAACAGCCCTATGACATTTCTTTTTCTGGTCACCTGTTTTCATTTACTACCTTTTCTTAAACAAACATTTACTTGAGAAACAGTATAACAGTAATCGATATGACATAAGAAGCAGTAAATATTCAAAAGCAGCAATTTTACACATACTTTATAAACATAAAAAAGAATTCAAGTAATGTCAAATTCTGGTGACAGGTAAGGAATATGGAGAGAAACCCTTATTCTTTGCTTATGGGGCTGTTAATGGTGACAAATCCTATGAGTATCAATGTAGAGATTACTGAGAAAGAACACTGGAAACTACACTGAACTCAAATATTATAATTTTAGGGATCTACCAGACAGAATAAAAGATATGAGGCAGTACTATGTTCCCACTGAAATTTTTATTAGCCCAGATTCTGGTTGGTAAATCTTCAAATAAGCTCATATGTCAACGCACAGTTGAATAAAGAAAGAAAATGCGGTAGGGCTGGCAAGACAGCACAGCATGTTAAGTGACTGCTTAGAAAAGTACAGGGAACAGGGTTTGATTCACAGGACCACATGCCTCTTGGGCACCACCCCTGGGCATGCTAAACCACCAACTGAGACCAGTCTGTGGTGTGGCACACACTTCTAATCACAGGATTGTGAAGGCTGAAAACAGGAGAATTGCAATGAGTCTGAGGTGTGCAGTGCGACCCTGTATGGAATAAGTAAATAATAGAAAACATGCTTAACTTATTTTCAGAATCACAGATATACACCAAAACATGTTAATTGAGCAACATAAGACATGGGCTTTAAGTATCACATAGTTTTACTATTATAAGAAATGAAAATTATGAAATAAAAAGCAAAATGAAAGATATATTGTAGTAAAAATATACATTGCTTCTCTACACGAGGGAGAAAATCAAGAGATTGAAAGATTGGGACTAGAGGGTGAGGTACAACATGAACAGGGATTAAGTGTGAAGTTTACACATGGTTAATGTACCCATGAATGATGTGATTACTATGTACCACAAGTGTGTTAGAGCAAGGAGCTAAAAGAGAGGAATGGGGTGTAAGAAAAATGAACATAGAATATGAATTTGTACCAACTCTCAGGATGAAGGTAGTAATCATGTACAACAAACATGTATTAATTAAAAACATTCAATATGCTTATCTATAAATGTAATACACTATGTCAATAAAGTGAGATCCAAAAACCATCCAATCATGTCAGTTGATGCAAAAAACACTGCTGAGAATAACCAACACTCATTCCCACTCGTCCAGAACTTGCAAAGATCCTCCTGCTTTAGCCTCCTGAGTGGTTGGATTACAGGCATGTGCCACCACACATTGTCTACCAGTTTAATAAGAAAGTGCATACGGTGGCAGAGCTTCCAAACCCATGCAAATATCCACAGTTGGAGACAACTTTCCAAACCAGAGGTTTCTGTAAACACTGTGGGCCTGCAGTCACCCCAATCACAACCACCCTGATACAAAGGAAGAACCATGATGCGTTTGTATAAACAGTATATTGAGGATAAATATGCAGTGCTTCTGTATTATTCTATGAGAGGCAAGATTTGCACTGAGAGTGATTGGACAGTATATTATGTTGGCTTCTAGTACTATGGACAACCACTAGGAAGATAAGAAGGTAGAAAGTGTTAATTATTGAAACTGTGCTATAAATCAGCTTCAAAAATATAAATATACAGCTACACTCTTAATTAACTGATTAAAGACATCTGCTATAATAGTGTCTGCAAGTAGAATATCATGTATGCACCTTGTATTATAACAAACCATTATGAAAACAATTTGTATTAATTATTGAATCTATCCTGTTAAGTAGATTAGTAACTGTCTCAGTGCTATTTGTTCTTCAATAAAAAAATAAAAAATAAATCCCAACCACCTAGTGTGCCCAGAACTCGGAGACTTGAAGATGCCCTCTGAGGCAGAAGTGCCATCCAGGTCATCAAGCTGTGTGAACACCAGGCCTTTCCCCTGCAGAGGCTGAGGTCCTTGGTCCCTGGTGTTCTCCCTCCATTGTCCTTCACAGCCGCCACCCCTCCAGTGCTCACTGGTATTTCTGGCCTCACTCAGCTGCCAGTCATTGGTCACCAGCCCCGCCCTCATGACTGTGACTCAGTGGGACACCACTGAGCACAGGGAACAGAGTTCCCATCTCCTGCGAGTCCCAGGGCTTCTCTAGGCCTGCACAGTGCTCAGGAGCTCTGGGACACTGCAGTGGTCAAGAGATGCTGCTCTCCCAGAATAACACAGGGACCAACATTGCTCTTGCTGTCAGTGACAGAGGAACCCTCAGGGAGGTGGCTGTGTCTGCCGTGCACTGGCCATGGTGCCCACAGGTGTGATTCCTCAGACCTCACTGCCGCTTCCGCTGATGAGGCCCAGAGTTACCAGCCCTGCCCATGTACTCCCTCCCCTTCTCCTCCTTTCTCAGCTGGTGCCCCTCTGTGCTAGCTCTGCACCATGAGCTCTGAGTGCCAGCTGCCAGAGGCCACCTGAATCTGTTGCAATATGGTCTTGTTATTTCTTAGATATGGAAAGACCTCCACAGTCTCATGTGCTCAGATTTAGTGCTTTTGGAAGGTCACTGGACCATGGTGGTTCACTCCTCAGCAGTGACTTGACACATTAATCAATGTATCCTGCAATGAGTCACCAGGAGATGGCATATCTCCCTCCCTGGCTTATTTCTTTCTCTCTTTCCTTACTGCCTCGAAGTGAACAGCTTTCTCTACCCTGCTTTTGTGCCTTGCCATGTCTGCAGTGGTGCCAACTAACCATGGCAT
>PVKA01039257.1:0-19608 GCA_004027165.1 Ctenomys sociabilis
TTTTTTTTTTTTTTTTTTTTTTTTTTTTTTTTTTTTTTTTTGTCTGCTGATGTCAGATTGAGGCTGTTCTACCAAAAACCTGCTTGAGTTCTTGGAAGAAGAACTGAAGATACAACTTTGTAATTAGAGCTGTTTTTCCGTGGATGTCCTGGTATATTTACTTGCTCAGCTGGTTGGCCATGGCAAGAAATTATTTCCTGCCTCAGCTCCAGGGATTGAACCCAGCACCTTCACCCACTACATCTGTGCCCTTTTAAAAATGTTTTTGTTTTGATTTTTGTTTTTTTTTTGTTTTTTTTTTTTTTTGTCTTTTTGAGACAGGGTCTCACTATACAGTTCAGGCTGGCCTTAAGCTCACTTTGTAGCTCAGGCTGGTCTCGAACTCACAACAATCCTCCTGCCTCAGCCTCCCGAGTGCTGGGATTATAGGCATGCGCCACCACGCCCGGCTAATGTTTTTGTTTTGAAACAGGGTCTTGCTAAAATGCTAAGTTGCCTAAGCTGGGCTTGAATCCTGAAATCCTCTTGTCTCAGCCTCCTGGAAGTCTGGGATCATGTATGTGCCACCACATATGGCTTAGTTCATTCTTTTCTTTTTTAGCAGAACCAGGAATTGAGCTCAGACCCTTGTGCTTGCCAGGGAAGTACTTATTCCACTGAGCTGTCTCCCCAGCTCCTTGCTTAGCTCATTCTTGTCCTCATATCTTAGACTCTCGCTAACTAATAAAATATTCTAGCAGGTGTACTTGTCTACCTTTAACACTGCAATGAGTAGGGGAGTCTGAGGGTATTTTCAGTAGCTCTAAAGGATGCTGTAGATGATCAGAGTGACCTTTGGGCCATTGCTCTCCCTTGGTCACTGGTCATTGTCAGTGAAAGACATGGAGTGTGACGCTGAGGCTGGGCTTCGGCTGGGATCACTTTCTGGTTGTCAGGGGCACGGTGTGGGGAGAAGGGAGCAGAGCAGCTGGGATGGAGGAAAACCTCTGGGAGGCTTAGGACTGGACACCTGTGGCCTGAACTGGCTGTGCTCGCCAGTGTTTCATGCTCCTTTCCAGGTGGAGGCTGCGCTGTGGCCCCTGGGAACTGGTCCTGCTAACCTAGATAGACCACTGGGGCCACGGGGCGGCTGCCCTGCACTCACCTGCACATACTGTTGCCTAAATTACACTTTGCTGCTTTTTCCTTACCCTTGCATGACACATCTGATTTTTTGTTCATTGCACACAAGAACCTAGAAAGCCTTCCAGGACTCAGTCACTCACAATGGTGACCTCATGGTGAGCCCAGCCAGAAGGTAAGCCCCCTGTGGGGAGACTGTATACTTCCTCTCTTCTCTTTCCCATGTTTCATGTCCTTGGTTGCTCATTGCAAGCATGGTTGGACAGTGAAGTACCATTAAGGTATCTGCAACATGAAACTCCCACAAAAGGGTCACACAGCCATAGAATGGGGAACTTTAGTCTCTGCTGGGAGCAAGAAAACTTGCATGCATCAGTCAGGCTTAAATTTGTGCAGTCTCTCTGTGGCTGTGAACCCCCATGACTCAGGCATTGCTGTTCAGTAGCTAGCATCTCCTAAGCCTCTGGGAAAACGAGCACGTGTGCATAAAAGTACCAAGATCTTGAGGCTCTTGCTCCCTCCATCCAGAAATGGGAAGCTGTGTCAGGAGGCATTTTCCAGGATGCATAGCTACCTCACTAGGTATTCTTTTCTTTCTTTCTTATTTCTTTTAAATGTATTTAGTACAGGGTCTCACTACACAGCTTGGACTCATAGTGAGCCTCCCGTCTCAACCTCCCAGGGCTGGGATTACAGGCACACACCATCAAATCCGGTCTTGGTAACCAGCTCAGCACACTCATGGGTGGGGCCAGCACATGTGGTGCTGGGGATCAAACCCTGGTCCCTGAGCTTGCCTAAGCAAGTGCTTAGTCCACTGAGCTATCTTGCTGGCCCTTCTTTTCTTTTAGTGTGTACTGTGTCCCTGGGTTAGGTGGAACTCTGAAATTCTCACTCAGCCAGGAAGTAAGGGTAAGGATAAGACCCTACTCAGTCTTAGACAAAGTTCCTCACACAATCAGCATGGAAAACCTAACCTGGAGAGAACCAGTCTCCAGGCCACACCAGAGAAAGCAGTCTTGCTTATAGTAGGTCCTTGTCACTTCAGCCTGAGGGAGGTCCTCTGCTCTGCTCTTGTCATCTCTCTCAAGGCCAAAGGGCATAAGCTTGCTCCAAGTGATGTCATCCCTCTACTCTTTGGGTATCTAGGCGCGAGCATCAGCTGTGCAGATTCAAGTGGTTGTTCAGGCGATAGCTGGTGCTATCCACGGCACCTCAGGAAGTCTATGGACTCAAGTCCAAAAGGAGCCCGCATGTTTTTTTTTTTTCTTTCTTCTCTCTCCCTTAGGAAAGGCCTGATTCCTTCTTGTCCCTTCTCTTCCACTTAGGCTTTCACTGTTAGAAAATTCAAATCCTGTAACTTTTGTTTAATATTACCTTCTTTCCTTGAAAATAAGACCTAGCTGGAAAACAATCAGCCTTGAAAACTAGAGGTCGGGAATAGCATTCCTAGTCAGTTTATCTTTGTTTTGTCTGGCCTCACTCTTGCTTGGTGGCTACTCTGTAACATCCCTTACCAGTAACTGGCAGAGATATACTCCTCCTGCTCAGGGTCACTCTGTCATTCAAACCTCTGGCAACCCATGCCCTCATTGCCAGGGACTTGCCCAGCCCACCTTCACTGGGCCAGACCACTCTGCCAAGGGTTGATACCCAAGTGTGGTATGATGACGGCATCCCGGGGAGACCTGGCAAGGCCAACGCAGTAGTTATTCAGCCCTAATATACACCCTCAGAAAAGGAAATAATTCTTTAAAAGAGAGGCCAGGCAGGGACTAGGCCCATTATTGATAAATTTGGCGTCACAAAGTTGCTGATGCCACGCCAGTCCCCATACCACACACCTCCATTTTTACTGTAGTCAAGCCATCCGGAGAATATCCCTTAGCACGAGGTCTTGGACTCACCAGTCAGGTGGGGGTGCCCTTTCACCCCTCGTGGCAGGCCCGTGCACCGTCCGTACATGGATCCCAGGAGACGCTAATTGGCTCTCTGCCTTTCACCTCAACAATGCTTCTTTTCTATTCCCCTGGCTCCCAATACTTTCTAGATTCACCTCTCCAGGGTAAAATGCAAGCTGCCCAAGGCACAGGAAAATAAAGAAGAGACCCATAAATCTGGTGCACTTGCAAATCTCAAGTTTCTTTTCAGAAAAGAGAACACCTATCAACCTGCTAAATCAGATAAGTAAGCTGTTTTGATCCCTCTAAATAAAAAGAAGGAATAGGATCTCTCTCTCTCTTTCTTTCTGTCTGTCTCTTTCTTTCTCTCCTTCTCTCAGCTGAATAGGGTCCCTCCCTACACTTGCCACTGTCTTGCTTACCAGCACTCATTCTTCAGATCCTCTTCTCAAATTATAAAATGACCTCTGTCGGTTTGTTATTTTTATTTTATTTATTTTTGTTTTGTTTTGTTTGAGACAGGGTCTTGCTATGCAGTTCAAGCTGGCCTTCAACCCACTTCATAGCCCAGGCTGATCTTGAACTCACAGCAAGCCTCTGGCCTCAGCCTCCCAGGTGTGGGGACTATAGGCATGGGCCACCAAGCCTGGCTGTTGGCTTGTTCTTATTATTCTCAAGATCCTCTTTGATGGCTTAAGGACTGCCTGATCTGGGGGAGATGATAAGCAGTGAGGACTTACACAGAGCCTGAAATCTCTTAGGAAACTCTATTAACCCAGCTCAGTCAAGGACAGCTAGCTGTGTCTTTGCCCATTCTCCAACCAAAATACCGCCTGGCCCATCCCAGCTTGACTGTGGGCTGCTGAAAAGAGGGCCCACCATCCAAATATCGAGAGGGATATTCAAATTTCAGCTAACATCTTCAGATAGCCCATATGGTTTTTCAGGTCAGTGAAATGACCTCAGTGAGGAGGGCTGCTTCCCTCCTCAGAATCCTAATAGGCTCATCTTACTTAGGTTTCTTCCACCCATTCAGGAACCAATATCCATTCATACAATGCTTAAATTCAGGAACCCCTTGGCATACAGAGGACTCAGACCAGGGTCAGAATCAAGATTTGGGTACATTAAAAGACTCACTTCGCAAACAAGTCCTAAAGATAAGGCCTTCCCTGGAGAATGCCAGGTAAACTGAGCCTCATCCTTTAAAAGCCTGGTGTGGTTCTCATGGAAACTGTCACTGGACAAAGATTAGGAAATAGGGGCTTGGGAAGATAGCTCAGTGGAATAAGTGCTTTCCTGGCAAGCACAAGGTCCTGAGTTTAATCTCTGGGACCAATAAAAAAAAATCTTCAACAGATGAAAGCACCTGCAAGCAGGTGCAGGGGTCGGGGATCCAATCACCTGGCCTGCCCTGCCAGCCTTGTCCCCCAGGTGCACTGAGATATAGAATGAGACTGGGCATGATGGTGTGCACCTATAATCCCAGCTCTTGGGAAGCTGTATACAGGAGAATCATTACAAGTCTGATCTAGTAGTGAGACCCTGAATGCCCTGTAGACCCTTCCCTAAAACACAGAAAACAAAATAGGAGTCAGGATATTGCCAAGGACGACCTTTCAATTGTGTTTCTATATTTTCATGGGAAGGTGGCTCTCAGCCCATGACTAGTGCCTGCTTATGAAAACTCAATGCGATGAGTGTCAGTGATGTACCAAAAGAAATTTTATACATTAGGAAAATGGAACTCTTGGAGCTACTCTAGATACTTCTTTCAATTTTTTTTTTTTTAGACAAGGTCTCATTGTGTAGCTCTGGCTGGCCTGGAGTTCACAGCAACCTCCCCAGATTTTCAGAGACCAGGTCTCTTGGCAGGAATAACATAGATAGTACAATGAGTTCAAGATCACTCCTCTTCACTGAACCTGAACCTCGGGAGCAATGCTCCCCACCTTTGTCTTAAGGTTTACTATTCACAGGCAAAAATAAGAACAATAGAGATCCTGAGCCCACCTTGGAAAGTTTCAAAACCACACACCAGGACACATGTGCAGCAGGCCTGTTGGCATGACCTCAGTAACCTTTCTTCCCTTGGAGCTCATTGAAAGTTGAGGAATGAGCTGCATCGCCTGTACCCAGTTGTAACAGTGAATTGCAGGGCAGGACAGTGGCAGGTTCAGCTGACATGACTCAGAACCCTGTTAACCATGTTGCCAGTCCTGCACTGGAATGTTCCCCAAAGCCGGTGCAAATTTTTAAATTCTTACACCCAACACCTTCAGAGCTTCTGTCACCAACTTGAGCCCACTTATTCTGAGCACGCTGTCACTTAAATTTAAATTTGCCACTTTTTAAAATTTTTTTTTTTTTATCATCACAAGTCTTTGTTCATTGTGCTCAAGAACTTAGAAACCCTTCCAGGACCCTGTCCCCTGTGGTAACACTGCCAGGTGGCAATACTCTGTGATGGGGTTGCTTCGTGCCATCTCGAATCATGTTTCTAGAAAGGGGCCTACCTGTCGGTATCTTATACACACCAAGCCACAATCTAGCAGGAATTTTATTGGTCCCAGACTGCCCAGGGGCCGGGAGTTTCCAAGTTCATGTTGCCTGTGGTTCTGGGTAGTGCAGGCAGCCTCTCTCTGGAGTAGAGCTCCCCCTTGGGCCACCCTGGCCCTGCTCTGCCCCTCCCTAGCCTGATTTCAGAATTTGCTTATTATCACCAAAATACATTGGTGTTAATTTGGTTTTGAAGTCTTACTGCATAAATGTGGTTAAGAGTTTTCTATTTTACCTAAATATCTCTTATTCATATGCTGAATGCTGTAATTATTTTTAAGGTTGTCTAATCCAGTAGAAGAATTATTTTTTCACATACTACATGAAGGCTTTGTCATTCAGAAATATTGGCATTGAACTTGTTAGTTCATTCTCCTTACCTTTTCTCCTTTCTAGAAACCTATGCCAAACCTGTGTGCCCCCAATTATTCACTAAGATGTTAGGGTTCAGAAAATGCTGGGTGGTAATGTACATTTTTGGTGACTGTCTAATTACTACTTTTTTTTAAAAAAAAATGTATTTGGTACAGGGTCCCATTACACAGCTCAGACTTGTAGAGATCATCCTGTTTTCAGCCTCCCCAGTGTTGGAATTACAGGCATGCGCCACCCTGCTGGGTCTCTGTGTCACCCTGCTGGGTCTCTGTGCCACCCTGCTGGGTCTCTGTGGCCTGCTCAGTGTACCCGGGGGCGGGGCTGGCACAGCATGTAGTGATGGGGATCAAACCCTGTCCCTGTGCATGCCTAAGCAGGTACTTAGTCTGCTGAGCTATCTTGCTGGCCCTTGGCTTTAAATAGTGTCAGCAACAAAAATTTGCTACACTTCCCCTCCTGTCATCTGTTCCAACAGCAGAAGTCACACTTAGTGACTCAGATGCCATGTGCAAATGGATTTATAAGCACAGAGACCTCCCTTATGTCTTATTTCCAACGTAGATTTGAGCCACGATTAACTCCAGGCTTGGTTTTGAGGCAGTAATGCTCGCAAGGACAGTACTCTTTTTAGTCTTGGTGTAGTGCTTTCTGGAGTGCTTTGGCTGCTTGACACCTTTTGATGTTTCAGATGAATACAAAGCAGAAAAATACAGGAGGGACACTGTACATTATTGGAGCTTCCAGAGTACTTTGACGTCACCCTTCCTAAATCTGAGCTTCCCTTAGAGTCCCCATTCTTTTTTTTTTTTTTTTTTTTTTTTTGTCTTTTTTGAGACAGGGTCTCACTGTGTAGTTCAGGCTGGCCTTAAGCTCACTTTGTAGCTCAGGCTGGTCTCGAACTCACAACAATCCTCCTGCCTCAGCCTCCCTAGTGCTGGGATTACAGGCATGCGCCACCACGCCCGGCTCCCCATTCTTTTTAATAGGAACAAAGTTAGATATGAACAGGCTGGACACAGGGGTCGGGGAGGCTACTTGAAAATGTACAAAGGTAGAGCATTGTTTTTCCTTTTGCTTTCTTAACTCAAGGGAATGTAGCATCCTCTGAGTATGTTTATAAGGTCCATGGCCTGAACAAATTCTAGACCACGGGTGAGACGTTGGAAAAATGTCAAGGGCTTCTAACAAACTAAATGGAAAAAACAAATCCATCTCAACTTTTGCCTGCTTAAGCAAAGCAGTCAGGCTCAGGATGCTGTGGTTCGATCCCCAGATCCTCATGCCTTACCAGACTTGCCCTTAGGGTATCCTGAGCCAGACCCACCCCGCAAAAAAAATCCATCTAACAAACTAAATGGAAAACAGTGACCTAGTAGAACAGCAGCCCACTTTACTGTGAAAGAGCAAGGACTTAGGAAAGAAAAGACTTTTCTTGAAAGACCTGAGAAAGCCTATAAATGTAACCTGACTCCTCATTCAGCGAGGCTTTGACCTTGGTACTTACCACTTTCACCCCTGCAGGTATATTCGTTCTGTTGCTGTCTCTCCTCTCTCTGGAAACTTATCATTTTGCATAAACTCTACATATACAAAACTGTTTTTCTAGTTGGAGATTGTAAGGATTTACTGGAAACGTAGAGAACAGTTGGGGTTCAACACAGCCATTTGATGTCTGAAACAAAATGGACTTGGTAGATCCCTTGGGCATTAAACTTTTCCTCCAAGAGCTTCCCCTCCCTGCATTTAAGGTTAACTGTAAAGTTCAGGTCTCTTGGGAGACACTGACATGAAGCCAGTAGAATCCTGCTATGTTGTGGGTGCTGGCAACCCGCGACCTGCTGCCTTTCATTACAGGTCTTGGTCAGGACTCAAAGTGCTCCTCTTGGTAGTTTCCCTACAGGGTCAGATTTTAGGCTGAACTCTGGAAGGATTTTGCAATTTTTTTAGAGTGTTTGAGAAGCCTGAACTACAGCCACATGGTAAGCACCCCTAAAGAATGGAAGGATCCACCAGTAAGTACACATAGATCCAGTCTATCCACTTCAGGTGGCCGTAGCTTCCCATGTGAACATAGTCATGAGCACGTGCCACTGCACGGCCTGCGTCTAGGACTCAGCTTCTGGCTTGGAAAGACTTTATCATGTGCATACTTGAGTGGTGGAGGGTTTTTTCTCCTCCTTTTCCCTCTCTTCTTTCTTTTCTTTTTTTGTTTTGGAACTGGGGATTGAACTCAGGCCCTTGTGCTTGCTAGGGAAGTCCTTATTCCACTGAGCCATCTCTCTGGCCCCTCCTCTTCTTTCTTATTGTTCTTCACCATGTAATCTAGGAACTTGCTTAGGTAGGATGACTGAAAAGCTAATGTTTGCTGCCATGAAGAAAAAAAAAATCTCTGTGCATTATATATATATATATATATATATATATATATATGTAATTCATATATATATAATTCATATATATATAATTCATATATATAATTCATATACATAATTCATATATATAATTCATATATATATAACTCATATATATATAATTCAATGTATGTATATATGTATATTTCCCCCACCACCTCCACAAGGGATCTATCTCACTAGTAGCCCAGGCTGGCCTCAAATTCTTTTTTGAAATGTATTTAGTATAGGGTCTACATGGTCTCACTACACAGATCAGACTTGTAATGATCCTCCTGTTTTTAGCCTCCCAAGTGCTGGGATTACAGGTGCATGCCACCATGCCCAGTCTCAATCGCTTTCTCAGCTCACCCTGGGGGTGGGGCCAGCATGGCATGTGGTGCTGTGATCAAACCTTGGTCCCTATGCTCTGCTTAAGCTGGCACTTTAGTCTGCTGAGCTATCTGTCTGGCCCTTCAAATTCTTGATTCTCCTGATCTACCCTCCTGAGTGCTGGGATTACAAGTGTCCATCACTATGCCTGGATTCTATAAAATCATACTATTATTATTACTATTATTATTATTATTTTCATTTTTGTATTTGGTGCAAAGTCTCACTACACAGATTGGAATGAGATATTTTAGATTTTTTTTTTTTTTTTTTTTGTCTTTTTGAGACAGGGTCTCACTATGCAGTTCAGGCTGGCCTTAAGCTCACTTTGTAGCTCAGGCTGGTCTCGAACTCACAACAATCCTCCTGTCTCAGCCTCCCGAGTGCTGGGATTACAGGCCTGCACCACCACGCCCGGCTATTTTAGATATTTTTGAGACAGGGTCTCCCTATGTATTTAGACTGGCCTTGAAAGTATTATATACCCAGGCTATCCACAAACTCATGGCAATCCTCCTGCCTCAGCCTTCTGAGTGCTAGGAACTCAGGCATGTATCACCAGGCATAGTAAACATCTTATTTTTAGCCTCCCCAGCACTGGAATTACAGACATGCGCCATCATGCCTGGACTCTGTTACCAGCTCAGGGTGCCTGGGAGTAGGGCTGGTGCGGCATGTGGACCAGAAATTGAACCCTGGTCCCTGCACCTGCCAAAGCAGGTGCTTAATCTGCTGAGCTATTTTGCCAGGTTATTGTTTTTAAAAATTTGAAAATACAATATATTTTCATAATGCCGACTATAGATACGGTGCTCATAGTTAGGCAAATTTTGTTTATAATAGATTTTAAAAGCCTGCAAGAAATACTTTTATATACGTTCTATCCATTATTTCAATTATATATTTTAAAAAAAACCTCTATTAGGGCAGTTTCATCCCTAGGACATATAAAATTAAAAGACATCTACTTCCATCAGGCTCAAGATTCTTCTCAGTGAAAATGAATGTTTGGACCTCTCAGTGGTACAGACAGCCCACCATGGCAGGCATGCCTTGGATTTGCCACATTGGACTTAATTCCACTTTAAATTTTTCAGTGGAATCCAGAATGCTGGTATAGTACTGTAATCCCAGCGGCCAGGGAGGCTGCGTTAGCAGGATCACAAATTCAAAGCCTGTCTAAGTCCATCTTTTTTGGAAAAGGAGTTAGGCCTGGTGACACATGCCTGAGTGCCTAGCACTCAGAAGGCTGAGGCAGGAGGATTGCCATGAGTTTGAGGATAGCCTGGGTACCCAGTACTTTCAAGGCCAGTCTAAATATCTAAAAAGAAAAAAAAAAAAGTAAATTATAAAACTGGCTAGGAATGTAATTCAGCATTCCCTGGGTTCAACCACCAGAATAAAACAAAAACAAATACCTCTGTGTAAGTTAAGAGGGGTGAGAAATTATAACCAATATGGAAAATTATAAAACTTGCCTGTGGCTGGTAATTTCTAGTCATCTTCTGAAGGTTTTCCTTAGATTGAGGGCTCACCAGGGCTTTCTTGGGAGTCCTTCATGTGAGCACAGAGCTTTCTGATAGTGTAGGCCCTGGAGCACATGTAGGATAAAGATCTCCTCCGAGGCACCGGTGGGAATAGTGATAGATGGCAGCACTTATGAAATGATGCTCTTATGAGACTTTAGGGGTAAGGAGAGAAGACTGAATAGTAGCTCTTATTCCTAAAAGCCACCTTTTTTCAAAAGCATGTTTTCCCTGTCTCCCTCTCTCTCTCCTGTGCAGAGGATGGAACCCAGGACCTCTCTTTCAGGTCAAGGGCTCAACCTCTGAGCTACAACCTCAGAGTCCTGTTTTTCCCATGTACTTCTTCCTCTTCACACCCAAATGGTTTCCAAGGTAATCTCAGGAGCCATGGGAACCAACCTTTACAATGGCTGACTTTTCTCTCACTCACAGCAAGCAGTAGACCTCACTGGTACCAAGTTCTACCGGCAAGGTGGAACTGGGGCTGTGCCTCAGAGGGATCGACTGTGAGACCAGATGGTGGCACTCTGGAGTCAGAGGAAAGGGGCATCTTCAGCATGGAGCTCTTATCTCACCCACTTATGCAGGAGCCTGAGGTTTTGTGATTCTTTCAAGTCACATCAATCTGTGCAGATAACCATTGTCTTGGTGAGAACAGTAATAAGAGTGACATTGAAGAGCATTCCAAGGGCCAGCCAAATAGCTCAGTGATTAAAGTGCCTGCAAGCAGTTTCAGGGACTGCTGAATCCCCAGGACTGCTGTGCCCCCAGATGGATCACTTCTAGTTCAATCTATTGAGACCTTGAACACCCTGTAGACCCTGCCCTAAAATACAAAAAAAAAAAAAAAAAAAAAAAAAAAAAAAAAAAAAAAAAAAAAAAAAAAAAAAAAAAAAAAAAAAAAAAAAATAGACGTCTGCCTTTTGGAGTCCTGGCTTATTAACTTGTTCATCTGAGTCCCAGGGGCATTATTCCAATAGTTTGTACATGTCAAAAGAGCCCCCTGAGGCAGGAGAGAAAAATTAAGGTAGGTAGAAAGGAGAGAAAAAACCCCGTAATTTTAAAATTGTACGTTTAATAAAAACTATAGGTTTGCCGGGCGTGGTGGCGCATGCCTGTAATCCCAGCACTAGGGAGGCTGAGGCAGGAGGATTGTTGTGAGTTCGAGACCAGCCTGAGCTACAAAGTGAGCTTAAGGCCAGCCTGAACTGCACAGTGAGACCCTGTCTCAAAAAAAAAAAAAAAAAAAAGACAAAAAAAAAAAAAAACAAAACTATAGGTTCATCAGGGTGCAACTATAAATTTGGCATTTCTGAGTATGCATTTTCAATTATATTTGCAGCTATATTTTTCTGTTAGTCTTCATACTATTTTAAAACACATTCAGGTTGGATTGGGAAGGGATTTAGAAAACAGGGGTATTTGTCCCATATCCTAGGGAATAGCCTAAACCTTTAGGAGCACATGGCCAGCCCTTCACCCATAGTTGGACGTTTCTGGTCCTGTGTTCAATAGAACCATCTACCTGGTTGATGCAGCAATTTTTTTTAAACTCTTGGTGCTTTTGTGCTCATTTACAAGTGTACTTACTTGGTGGGTGGGAAGCAATGTCTTTTGTACCTCTGTTAGCTCACGACCAAGAATCTGATACCCCATAGAAAGCAAGGAATGGCCCTACTTCTGGGGAAAGTGTCGGCACTGCAGAGGGAGGAGGGACAGCTACAGCTTAAAGGCCATACCTCACTTCTATTGGTTAATGCTCATGTATACTTTATTGTTTTTAAAATATTTCAATAGAACCCATTTACCTTGCTAAATTAGTTTTAGTAGATTTTTAGTTTAGTTTTTTTCCTTTTTTTTTTTTTTCCGCGGGGGTGGGGTGTGAGCTCAGCCGGCCCTGCGGGGAGGGGCTGGCATGGCATGTGGCGCTGGGGCTCGAACTGCGGTCCCTGGGAGGCGCTCTAGACTGCTGAGCTATTTTGCTTTTTTGCCTATATGTATAATAAATAATACTTTGTTACCAGTTTGCAGTCCTGTGTCCTTGGATTTGCATTAGCAAGACTCTAAAACATAAATGGTGGGTAGCAGATATTTCTTTTTTTCTTTTCTTAATTCTCAGGATTTTATATTTTGTAGCATTTGCAGTTTCTTACAGTATTAATTGTCAAATTCTGTCCAGAAGTTTCCTTTCCTTCCTGTTTAAAATTGTATGTTTAATACAAGCTATAGGTTCATCAGGGCGCAACTGTAAATTTGGCATTTCTGAGTGTAGTGTAGTCATTAGTAGCATGGTTTGTGGTCAGCATCCCAGGTTCAAGCTCTTGCCCTGCTACTCTCTTAGGCATATGACCCAGGACAGATTATTTAGCTTCCTGCATCTTGATTCTTCCATGTATAAAGTGCAGCTTCCTCTTTGTGTTGTAAAGATTTATAAAACTTATTTAAAACAGTGCTTGAGGCATGGTACATACTGTCAAGGTTATTATACTTAGGATTTTCAAATTAAACTTAATTAATTAATTATTATTTATTTTTTTGCAGAACCGAGGATTGAACTCAGGCCCTTTGGCTTGCTAGGGAAGCTCTTATTCCACTGAGCCATCTCCCTGGCCCTGATTTTTTAATTTTAAATTAAGAAAAGTTGCTAATTTCTGTGAAGCAAATTGTAATTGTATAGGCAAATTATAATTTTTTGGTAACTCATTGTATTGATAAATTTCCAAATAATTAAATTTTTCTCATACTCTTCAAATGTTATATTTGTTCATAAAAAAATCTACATGTTAGGACACAAACCCAGTCAAAAAATTCCTAAGGCTCTTAAAGACACAATAAACCCAGACTATTCCATTTTTACCTGTAAATAGACCTTTTCCACCTGTGAAGAGAACATCCTTTCTCACCTGTAGAATGGGCCTCTCTCTGCGATGGGCTCCACTTCTATCCCCTGTGATGACTCTCGCCTAATGTATGAAAAAGCTGTCATCCTTCTTCTCATGAAGAAAGAGTTGCCACTTTTTATCTGCAAACTGAATTTTCTCTTTTCATAGATTCACGAGTTCTACAGATTTCCACCCTCAAAGTCCCCATAAATATACCCAGCCTCAGAATATAACATGCCTCTTCCTTGAGGGTCATAGTCTGTCTTTGAGTGTGTGCTTTTACAATTCTGCTTAATAATACCCTCATGACTCTTTTTGATATATCCTGAAAAATTTTTTTCTGTGGTAGAAGTCAATGAACCTGCACCCTGTTCTGTGAGTAGAGTGAAAAAGGTTCCCCATCTCCACTTCGGGTACCTCTTTGAACACTGTTCCATGACACCTACTTGCTGGGTATGGTGGCACATACCTGTAATCCTAGCTACTCAGATGAGTAAAGCAGAAGATTGCAAGTTTGAGGACAGACTGGCAAATTTATTGAGACCCTGTCTCAAAATCTTTTTAGCAAGACCGTAAATGGAGCTCAGTGGTAGAACACTTGCCTCACATATACAAGGCGGGGAGTTTAAGAACTATTCAAGGGCTGGGGAGATGACTCAGTGGAATAAGTGCTTCCTTGGGAAACACAAGGGCCTGAGTTCAATCCCTGGTTATGCCAAAAAAATATTCAATTTTATGAAATAATTATCAAGTAAGACATCAGGAGTCACATGAGCCAACAAAAACAACCCTTTATATTAGACTTGAAAGCTTTGCCCAGGAAATATTTTACAAATTTAGGTTTATTAGTATCTTCTTGCAATAATTCTCACATTTTACCTGCATACTTCCTAAGTTCTCTTCAAATGTGATTTTTCACAACCTGATTTAAGTACAGTTACTGGGTTTGCATGCAGAGCCATCCCACTTTCAAGTAATAAACATATTACTTTCTGTTTTTAATCTTTTATTTATTTGGTACAGGGTTTCTGCACGCAGCTTGGACTCATAGCGATTCTCCTGTCTCAGCCTCCCCAGAGCTGGGATTACAGGCATGTGCCACCATGCCCAGTTTCTATTTTATTTTTTTATTTTTTGTCTTTTGGAGACAGGGTCTCACTATGCAGCTCAGGCTGGCCTTAAGCTCACTTTTGTAGCTCAGGATGGTCTGGAACTCACAACAATCCTCCTGCCTCAGCCTCCCAAGTGCTGGGATTACAGGTCTGCGCCACCACGTCCAGCTCCAGTTTCTAAATATATTGCTTTCACTTATACTACTTTAATTCTCCTGATCTCATTACAAAATTGGGAATCTAAAATGGCTTACATTATAAAAACCAGCTTTATTAGGAAGCCTAATTAATCTGTTTTTAATGCTGTGTATGAGGAGAAGATAGATGCTTTCCAGCAGCGTGGCTAGAGATGTCTGCTCACTGTGCCATCCGTGTGCACAGGTGCAAGTGACAATGCTTTAATTATGCTGTGCCAGTGGAGACATGGGTGTTGTATACAGCACAGTGAGCTGAGATCTAGACACAGATGTGTTTTCAGATACCTTTATATCTCTCCTCCGCCCTGGTGCTGCTCCTGTCAGTGTTTCAATCAGTGTAGCCCTCCACTGTAGAGAACCCTTTTCTAAGTCATCTTACAATACAGATGTCATATTCTTAATTTTAGTCAACTGAAAACTCTGAGTGTGTGTGTGTGTGTTTTACTAAGGGTTTTGCTGAGCTACATTCCCTGCCCCTCAGCCCTATTAAAATTTTTCAGACAGGGTCTTGCTAAGTCACAAAGTTGCCCAGGCTGGGTGCAAGCTCATAATCCTCCCTCTTTGGCCTCTTTAAGTGCTGTGCCACCATGCCTGGATTTCAGTGAAAACTGTTTTCTTTCCTAGATCTGGAGTCTTTCAGAGTAAGCCTAAGTCAAGACAGCTTTGAATCTAACAAAATCTAGTTAAATTGTTAGAATCCAAGGGCAGTTACACAGGTGTTTGAGATCACAAGTATATTCATTATTGAATATGCACTTTGGTTTCTGTCTTGGGCACTTATCTCTCATGCTGAGACAAAATAACCAATCCTCAAAATTAAGGAAGAAAAGGTTTGTATGGCTCACAGATTGCGGAGGCTTCAGTGCTACTCAGCTAGCTCTAAGGACATGGCACAGGGGCAATGATCCATGGCAGTGGAAGACAGTAAAGGCAAGGAGAGCCAAGGGAGGTGCCAGCTTCCCTGCCTTCCTCATATCGGATGCAGGCTACCCACAAGGGCTGGTGCAGTCCTCACACCATAATCCCAACACTGGACCATAAATCAATCAGAAACTAGAATCCCACTCCATGACTGCAAGAGGCTTTGGGGGCACATTTGGACATAAATTGTAACGATTTGTTGGTATAGGAGGTCTGGACTGAAGAAACCTTTTTGCTGTCCCGGGGAAATGGTTCACAATTTGCATATATATTCCTAGGGATCCCTTCCTAGAATTATAAAAATGAATTCAGAAATATTTAAGTTTTCAACTGTTATGTTCATGGTAATTGAGTCTTTATATGAACAAAGTACCAACTGGTAAATAGACTTTGTATAACATGACCATTCCTCTTTGATGTAGTAGATACGATTCTAAAGAGTTTAAGAAAACTTCATTGCCTTTCCATAGTTGGAAAAGGTTAATTAGTGAACAGACTATAATATTTAACATGGACATAGGTAAATAACTGCTATACAACTATCAATTAATTTTCAGATTAGTTTAGCACAGTATAGACTGTTTTCTTTCTGCTAGAAAGTAAAGGTTTAGTTTTAGTCATGGGTCTTGGGAGGTACTAGAACACTTGCCTAGCATTCTTCAGGCTACCAGAAGATACCACACATATACACAGACAAAGAAAGAGAAAAAGAGAGGGAGGGAAAGTAGTGGGAGAGAAGAGGGGAGGGAGGACAGGGAGAGAGGAAGAGGAAGAAGGGAAGGGGGAGGGAGGAGGGAGGAGGAGGGAGATCACAAAAAGAAACCAACTGGTGAGATAGCTCAGAGCACTAAAGCGCCTGCTTAGGCAGGCTAGCAGGGAGCATGCGCTGCACCAGCCCCACCCCCAGGGTGAGCTGAGCTGCTCACAAAAGAAACAAACAAAAAAGAAACCAACAAGGACATTTTACTTCTAAGTTGACCATCACTGTTGATTTGGAAATCAACTTTTTAAAATATTAAGACAACGTGCAAATAATTCTGTGTGATACTTCTGCAGCATTTTTGCTACATAATGACAATTTGTTCTTCAAACTAAGTAGTTTTCAGAAGCCTCTTGTCTTTCTTGCTTTCAGAATATAGCTTCATTTTTTGGACACATCGAAGAATCGAGGTCTAATGTAATCCTTATACATAGAATAGAGAACACCTAGAAAGAGAGAGATGTGCATCAGTAGACTGTCCATTGGATGCAAACAGTGATTTTTTTTCCCCACTTTTTTTTTTTTTTTTTTGCGATACCAGGGATTGAACTCAGGATCTTGCGCTTGCCAGGCAAGTGCTTATTCTACTGAGCTACCTTCCCGGCCCCTCCCATTTGCATCTTTCTGGAATTAGCCCCTAATTAAAAAAATAAAGAAACAAAGAAAAACCTTCTTTTATGATGTTTTGATTTGATCCTTACAAGTGGCTCCCAAAGTAAGTAAATCAACAAAAACCCCTCAGTAGTCCTATAAGATCAGTGTCACTCTGAACTGATGCTGTTACCATCCTGAAGTTGGAGTTTTATAGTGTTGGTGAAATGTTAGGAAAGTAGATTACAAACAACAGTCATATCAATTCAGCAAACATTTATTCAATGTCTCTTTGTGCTTAGTGTCAGGAAAATGAAAGTGAATGCACCTACTCTCCCTTCTGGGAATTCACAGAGTAGAGGGTAAATGAGCTGTGAATTTAGGCAGATATTGTCTGGGGCTTCCAGGAAGTCCTAGGGCAAAGCTGAGAGAGAGGAGCAGCTGGGGTATGAGCTGAAAACAGAGGAGATGCTTCCATGTTAGTAAATGGAGCCAGACTTTTTTTTTTTTTTTTTTTTTTTTTTTTTTTTGGTGGAGTCAGGGATTGAACTCAGACCCTTGCACTTGCCAGGGAAGTGCTTATTCTACTGAGCCATCTCCCTGGCCCCTGGAGCCAGATTTACACCATAATAGATTTAAATTATGACTGATACCTACTTCCTGTGTCCTCCCCACCACAGAGACCAAGGCATTTGCGAGCTATCAAGCTATTGTTGTCTCACCAGGTCCTTCTCTTTTTTTTCTGCGTTCTGAGACTTACTACTATTTCATAGAGTGCATAGAGGATGAAAGGTTATTAAGTTGCTCTCAGACCTCCAAGTCATGACAAACTGAGGCAGAACTCCAAACAATTTCCTAATTAAAAAGTACTGTAACTAAAGTTGTGTCTAAAATTCAAGCCTAAAATTTTAAAAATTTGAATTATTGTAGTATCGATGGAAAACTAGCATTCTCAGATTTAGAGAGAATTCTAGGTCTTATTACCCTATCATCTGGCTTATTAGACAAAAATAATTCTTTCTCTTTGTCTGCCGCTTAATTGTTGTTGTTCCCTGAAGTAATGATCTCTGCTTTTTTCTTTAACCAATTAGTTATTTGTTTATTTGGCTCAGACTCCCAGTGGTCATCCTGTCTCAGCCTCCCCAGCACTTATCTCATTCACAACTATTGCTGCTCTGGTAAGCAAATTAGATTTTTTTCTGAGTGTGAGGTCCACATACTTATTACTGTATCTGTGGCATTTCTACACCACATATGCAGGTAATATTCAAACTTCTAAGTTGTACATAAGTAATATGCTAAGCATACACTTAAGTGCTAATTAATTTTGTTGTTTTTGAGGCAGGGTTCTGCTATATACTTCAGGTGGCTCTTGAACTCAAAGAAATCCTTTTGCTTCAGGCTCCCAAGTGCTGGGCTTACAAGTGTTACCATGACTCTCCTGAAGTGCACATTAATTGTTAAACAGTAAAATATACTATGGTCAATGTATATATTAATAACATTTTTCTTATGTTTATTTTGTTTTGAGATTTAGTTTTGCTGACCTTGCATTTCTGTTCTCAGTCCTTCTATCTCAGCCTCCAAAGTAGCTTGAACTACAGGCCTGGGGAACTGTGCCTGGCTAGCTTTTTCATTTTTATGGCAGAATATTTGTTTCCATGTCTCCACGGATCTCTTGTACATGGGGTGTAATTTGGAGACATCTTCCATGGGTATTTCTTTTTCTTTTCTGTATTAGGACAGGGGATACAGGGTCTCACTATGTAGATTGGACTCATAGTGATTCACTTGTTTTCAGCTTCCCAAGTGCTGGGATTACAGGTATGTGCCCACCGCACCCAGCCTCTCCCTGGGTTCTTTTAAAAAGCATAGAATGTGTAGTGTAGTAGCAGTGTCTTTGTTAGTCTCAAGCATGAGGATCATGCCAGAGTTTATGCTGATGAAGGTAAGGCTAGCCTCTGAAGTATGGGCAGTATTGTCAGGGTCCATATTCTTAAACTTGTGGAATCTGATGGTGCAGCTCCAGGTAGTCTCAATATTGAATGATAGGCCAATATCAGGTGATGTCAAAATAGCTATTTATTTAAATTAAATTTAGGCCAGGGAGATAGCTCAGTAAAATAAGTGCCTGCCTGGTAATACAGGGTCCTGAATTCAATCCCTAGTACCAAAATAAATACATAAATAAATAAAATGAGAAAATCATATAAAGCAGTTAGTGACTGCACATCAGAAGTATTCATTAAACACTAGCTATCCTTGTTTTGTCTAATAAATGCTCAGCCTCCCACCAAAACTGCTCTTTGACCTTCATTCTCTATGTGAGTGAAAGGCAAAACCTTCCTTCTATACAACCCAATTAGCGGGGGTCCGTATATTTGATCCTTCTTCCCTTCCCCAGCCACTTGGTGACCAAATCCTCAGCATTTGTGGGATTCATCTCTTCTCTACTTCTACTTCCACTGCTTACTTCATATCTAATCAAATTTATGGGGAGTTAGAGTCCAAACTGACACTGAGTTCCACTTGGGTAGAGCTAGTGTGGTGTGCAGCCAAACAGAGTCTGTAAAGTCAGGGAGTCAAGGGGGTTTTGCATAGACAAACTCAGCCTGGTAAAATTGTCCTACTGGAGTAAGGGCTGTTATGATAAAACCAAATGTTTGCCATTCAGCTCAGTAGGAATCAGCCTCACTCAAAGATGGATAAAGACGTTGTAGCATCTTTTAGGAGAGAGAGAGAGAGAGAGAGAGAGAGTGTGTGTGTGTGTGTGTGTGTGTGTGTGTGTGTGTTTAATTACAAAAGGGATGGCTTGTTTTGCTCTTGTTTATTTGGAAGCTAAATGTGGCTAAAAGAGGATATCAAGTGGAAGCGGCTGA
>PVKA01039258.1:0-19609 GCA_004027165.1 Ctenomys sociabilis
TTTTGTGTGTGTGTGTGTGGAACCAAGGATTGAACTCAGGCCCTTGCACTTGCCAGAGAAGCGCTTATTCTAGTGAGCCATCTCCCCGGCCCAGAGGTGTTAACATTTGTGCTATTGATTTCATGATCTACTATATCCATTTTATCAAATTTCTGATATTCTGTCCTTACATTGGACAGAATATGTGCTACCTATGTTTCTTTTTGAATTTTTCAAATCTCTTATTTCTGATTTGTTTTATAATTTCTAATTCTTTATCCAAATAGGTACTCATATCTTCTACTGTCTAGTTTAATTCAATTATTATTTTATTTCTTCTTTCAGCTTTTTGATCATTGTATTAGCAAAAGCCTTTATCTGTTTAATTAAATTTTCTTTAAACCTGTTAATTTGAATTTGCTTATTCGTTTCTTCTTTGGTGTGAGGAGAAAGGTATTGACATACCAGAAGAAACAACAACAAAGTACAATTTAATGCTCCTTTCAATAGAGATTTACAATAATAATGACACAGAGATGAACCACATGGTGACACTGTAAATTTCAACTAAAAAGAACAATTATGATATCATTAATAATAGGAAAGAATTAATAATGTTATTATAAAGGTAGCTAAATATCTAAAATTTCATAAAGCTTACTTAATAAAGTAATAGTAAAATGGAATAGTTGGGAATGGAAAAAAATGAAAGAAGTAAAATATGAAAAAAATAAGATGAGGTAAGAAAAGTGAGATAAAAATCCAAGTCAAAAAAATAGAGTTAATAGGTGTGGAGACTGCTGGTCAACTTGGTACACCCAAATGAATTAAACTATCCTAGTGCTGAGTGGGGGAGGCCCACTGAGAATTACTGCCAGCAGAATAAAGGCAGAATAGGAGAAGATGCTGGAATAGTATTAGGAATGCTGTTTGAAGAAGCTGTTGGAAGCTGCTAGTTCTCTTGGGCTGCTCAGCTAGAGGACATTGTCATGCTGGCTTTTCCAATGAACTTTGGAGGAGCTCTGATCCTTGTCACTTCCTGGCTCTGGAGGGGAAGATGGTACACTGCTTAGCCTCATGGAAAAGCTTGTCACATTGACTTTCCTGATTGGAACTCAGCTTTCTTCATTGCTAAAGGAGTATGGGACCTTTCTGTTGCTGAGTATGGCTGTGGTGCTTTTGGGGGAGCTCTGGTACTTATCTTGAGTATTGCTTCTTAGCTCCAGTTCAGACCCCTCAGCCTGCTAATACAAAGCCTTCATCCTGTTGGCGTAGACTTTCTAGTTTCCACTACTGACCTTTGGGCCTTTCCAGACAGATGGGTGAAGTATGATCTAGGCCTTCTGGATTCCTTAGTATTTAGTGTGTGCATAGATTTCCTGCACTTGTATATAATTCTTGGGTGATTCCCTATAAATTAATATAAAAATGTGTGTGTTATTATATTGTTCGCATTGCAAAAAACCCAAAATAAGTGAATAAATTTAGGTAAAATAAGAGAAAAAAATACAAGAAAAATAATAAAGAGAAAAAGAGAAACATCATCCCCCTTAAAAAAATAAAAAAGGAAAACACACACACACACCCCAAAGCAAAGAAAGAAAGAGAAATGACTCCAAAAGACTCTAAAATATACTTCTACAGCTGTGCAGAGTAGAGCATGACTAGATTCTGTGAGGAGGAGCAGTTCCATTAGGAAAGGGAGAAAGAACAAGTGTCTAACCAGCAACGACAGTCACTACCAGGCTGAGTAGACTTTTGCCAGGAAAAAGAGTAGTCTGGAGCAAGAACATAGGCAAGCAAAACAGAGAAGTTGCCAGGAGTGAGAAAGGAAATTCCAGGAAGAGCAGGTCAGATGCCAAGAGGAGGAACAAAGGCATCGCAAAGTCCAGGAGAGAAGAAAAGGGTGATGTGCAGCTTGGCAAACGTCAGTTCGCCCACATTCTGGCAGTGCACTCCAGCAGCAATGTCAGTTCCGCCCATAAGAGATGCTACAATACACTAACAGAGGCCAAAGCTTCAAGCAAAAGAAAACGAGGAGCACAGGGTACCAAATGATAACTCGTGTATTTCTGATTATGGGTAAACTCTAATGATAAAATGTTTTTTATTCAAAAATCTTAAGCTACAGTTATTTCATTACTTTGTACTCCTGCCTTTTATTCTTCCTTAGCAGTTCTTTACTACAAGATGTCTTTGCTCTCTAGTGAAGAGTTGGTGTGCATTTTAATTGCATAAATGGTATTTGTATATGGAGTTTTGAGGAACACTTTGATGTTTTGTCTTTAAAAAATAGAAATAGGGGCCAGGGAGATGGCTCAGTAGAATAAGCACTTCCTTGGCAAGCACAAAGGCCTGAGTTCAATCCCCGGTTCTGTCAATAAATAAATACATAATTAGATAAATAAATAAGTAAATAAAATTAAAAAAATAACAATAATACAGAAATTTGAGGCTCAAGACAAATCAGTTTTTTAATAGTTGATCATCTTGTAGAGATTTTTTGAAGTTTTTTTTTCTTGGACCTAGATTTCATTAATCTTTACCACCAAAATGCTTTTGTGTGTGTGTGTGTGTGTGTGAAGATCACAGATTCTATTAGGTGAGTAAATTTTATAATCCTTGAATAATGCAGGAGGAGTAACTTGTGCAGAAAAATTCTCTGTGAAATCAGCCCTTAAATGGAATAAATATTTGCTAAGAATAAGGTTCATCTTAAAGATTTATAATTTGTTATTTTTTTTTACATTGAACTGCATGTAAACATTTAAGATCTTGTTAAGCAAAAGCAAAGTGTTTCTTAACCTCACCTCAAATTTTTAAGTGTCTACTGTGGTTTGTAGAGCTCAGTTCTAGTCCTCCAAGCTTTGATGTGTTTAAGGTTAGTACCATTTTATTGATTTTACTTTAGAGGGAATCTAATCAACATCCTATAAACATCTGTATTGTTATAGGGCCAATAGTTCACTCCAGAAGGCATATTTGAGGAAAAGAAGAGGAGAGAGAGAGTGTGTGTGTGTTTGTGCCAGAGGGACAAGTTTGTAGAGGTCCTTGATAAGACTTATCATCCCAATTACTTTGACACCTGTTACTTTTTTGGAGAACTTCTTGCTGAAATAATTGGATTATATGAAAAATTATTAAATGTTTGGCAAATAATAAAAAGATAAAATAAAATATTCCTCTGGGTTTTAGATGAATTGTTCCTTTACGGGAACTTTAGTTTCCTGAACCCAGGTTCCACAGTTGTGGTAAAGAGCTAAAGGATCACAACTAGGACCTGTTTGTTTCCATGCCAACTTTTTGCTGTGAAAATACTGAGTCCTGCCTCACTTTTTCTTCTTGGAAGAGTCAATCAATGCTGTTGTGTCTGCCTCAAGGCTGTATTCACTGTATTCACCCAAGTCAATGGTAGCTATGATTAGTTGTGGACCTTTTCTGACCCCAGAGATTCTGGTGTCTTTACCCTGCCAGATGTAGCAAGTGTCCAAGACAACATGTACCCCTGATCATGTTGTCAGATCAAGAAATCAAACAGAGCACTGCATTCTGTGGTGGAACTAGGTTCTAAATGGTGCCAAACGGTCTACTGGACTGAAGGCTAACACTTTTGGGCCCAGTTCCCTCAGAAAACCACCAAACTAGCCTGGCTTCATTTGGTTGGGGCTACTGTGTTCTTTGTATGCTGAACTTGCTGATGCCTAAACTTCTCTGGGGGGTCAATGACTATCTTACCTCATTCTGTGACTTGTTTATGGTCATCTCTCACTCAATCTCTGTGGTAAGGTGACCCAGAAAACTTGAAGTGTAGTTGTTCTGGGAGTTTTGATACCTAAGTATCTCCTTTAGAACATGGCTCCTGATTATATCACTAAACTACTTTTGCTTTACTGTCTGGTGACCGAGACAGCATTATTTCTTTACTTCATTTGCAGTCTACATTGCTCCTTACAAATTTCCTCATTTATGAAAGAATGAATCAAATAAAAATACCATTATCAAAATTTTACATTTTTATTTTTACTCTTAATTTTTTTCCACTTTTCCAATATAATAAATAGTTGTGCAGAAAATATGTTTAATATTTCTGAGCAAAACTTTTCTCTTAAGTTTATTTTCTTTGGATACATTCACATGAGTGAATTTATTAGATAAAAAATTGTGAACTGTGACTCTTGGCATATTTCTAAGGAAATTTAAAGTTGACCAAGTGAGGTAGGATTAACTCATTAACCAAAAGCTTCCTTTATGTAATGATATTAGCAACTATACAGTAGTATTTTACTAATATATAATTATGATATACCCACATCTTTGTCTTAAGAAGTAGGCATTGTATTATAAAATGAATCACCAATAATTAATTTTCTTTATACTTTAATGGTAGTACTTTATAAATACAGATGTAAATGTTGAGTTTAATCATGCAATTCTATCATTTTATATGCATAACATTTTTATAATAAAGAGAAATATTTTAAGGAATAATAAACTCAAGCTATAGAGCAGATTTAAGTTTAAAATTTTTGTCAAATATTCATATAGTGAAATATTTTACTGAATTTAATTTTCCTGAGATTGGAAAAAGGATCATGTTATGCATTTCAAGGTGTAATACAATCTAATGGGTAAGATCAAAATTTTAAAACTACAACATCTGAATTTAAATCTTTGCCTCACCTCATAGCTCTGGGATGTAAAAATATATTTTACTTTTTTTTAGCTATATTGTTTCCTTGCGAAAATGAGCATAAAAACATGTTTGGAGGTAGATGAGCTACATGCATGAAACACAGAATAATATATGGTATGTAGTCAGCTTTGAAGAAGACTTGATATTGACAGAAAATTTGACACTTCCTAGATGTGTGGTGTGTAGCAGATAAACAGAAATTTAGTTCTTTCTACTCTTCTACTCTGTTGCATATTTTGTATTTTAAGATTTAGAACTCTTTTTACTCAGATCAGTTGATGTTTTCATTTTATTCTTTTGTTTATGGGTGATTAGAAATATGTTCAACATACATAGCCTTTGGAAGGAGGTTGGGTTAAGAATATATCACAGATATTTCTTTAATTTTGGTTTGAATTTTTTCAATTTGTATTTATTAGTTCTACAAGTTTGTACTACATAATGATCCCATTCCTCATTGGCACATGTAACATATCTCATTTCATCTTTTATGCTCCCTTTTCCTTCTTCTGTCTCTTGTCCCCCCTTCCTACTTGAAAAAAACTTATGTGCCTATTTTCTTTTATGTAGTTTATCTCTTGAGTTTCCCCTATATAAGAAAATGTGTGATATTTAAACTTGTGTTCTGAAGTATTTCACTTAATATTATTGTCTCAAGGTATATTCATTTTCCTGCAAGTGACTCAAGGTTATCCATTTTTTCATGGCAGAGTTCTCTCTTGTGTATAAATACATTTTCTGTATCTATTAATTTTTTAAGTATTGTTTATTTATTATTTTTTTTGTTCTTGTTTTTGGAAAAACTGGGGATTGAACTCAGGCCTGTGCGCTTGCCAGGGAGGTGCTTATTCCACTGAACCACCTCCCCAGCCCCATCCATTCATTTCTTGATGGACATATAGTTTGCTTCCAAGACTTTGCTGTTGTAAATTGTACTGCTATAAACGTGGGTATGAATACTATATCACTACAGTCTGATATCTTAAATTCTGAGAAAGATGCCTAGAATGGGAATAACTGAGTCTAATACAATTTCTAGTTTCTGTTATTTGATGTATATCAATACTGAGTTTCATAGTTGTACTAGTTAACTTTCCTGCCAACAGTGTAGAAGGGTTCTGTTTTCCCCATAGCTTTATGATCATTTATTATTATTTTATTTTTTGATGGTCACCATTATTCTAGTGAATGATAGAATTAATTTAATTTCTTTATTCTCTTGAATCCTTAATTTTTTATTTTCTTTTTTCTTATTTTCCAGGTTAAATGCAACTATAGAAAATTTGGTAAGGCAATTTAATAGCCCTACAGCACAATGGGATCCACAGTGGAAAATGACATGTATGTAAACAAAATATGGGTTCAGTGTGACAATGAAAATTGTTTGAAATGGAGGTTGTTGTCAAGTGAGAATGCAGCCAAAATTGATCACAATGAGCCATGGTACTGCTCTATGAACTCTGATTCAAAATATAATAAATGCTCCATTTCTGAAGAAGACTTTCCTGAAGAGTCTGAATTTTATGAAAGTGGATTTAAGATTGTCTATTCGCAACTACCTGCTGGAAGTTTGGTTTTAGTAAAATTACAGAAATGGCCAAGGTAAACTTTTGTTGTTTTCAGCTACACTATTTATAGTCTTGTTAGATATATGATTTTTAAATTTATTTATTTATTTGGTTCGGGGTCTTGCTGCACAGCAGAGACTTGTAGTGATCCTCCTGTCTCAGCCTCCACAGTGCTGGTGTTGCAGGCGTGCACCACCATACCTAGTTTAGTAGGCTCGCAAGGCACACCTGAGTTCCAGTGCCTGCATGGCCTGTAGTACTGGGGACTGAACCTGGGTCCTTGCCAGGCACGCACCTAGACTGCCAAGCTGTCTCCTCAGCCTCAGATTTATGATTTTTAAAAAAAAATTTGAAAGTTGCCACTGTTTCTGTTTGTTTATTTCTTTACTTATTCATTTCTGATCTCATTATTTTTTCCTACTTCCTTAGGTTTAATAGATTCTTTTTTAATTGCTTAAATTGGAAACTTATACAATTGGATGTAAATTTGTTATTTTTCTCAATACTGACAGTTAACTCTATAAAATCTCTTTTTCTTGTTTTGTATTTAAGGGAAAGGTCTACAGGGTGTTCAGAGTCTCACTACTAGATTGGACTCAAAGTGATCTGCCTGTTTATAGCCTCCCAAGAGCTGGGATTACAGGCATGCACCACTATGCCAAGTCTCAATTGCTGTCTCAGCACTCCCTGGGGATAGGGCTGGCACAGCAGGACCTGGGATCGAACAGCATGCCCCTGTGCCTGCTTGCAGGTGCTTTAATCTGCTGAGTTATTTTGCTAACTGTTTATAAATCTTTTTCTAGGTACTGCCTTTGACACATGTCACACATTCATATAATCAGTAATTCACTTTGAAAGCAACTAGTTTTCTTTGTGAGTTCTGCTTTGGAATGATTCTTATGTGTGTGTTTTCTTATGTGAAATAATTATGTTTCACATTCTTGTGTGAAATTGTTAAATACTTAGAGATTTAAATATATATAAATATATATGAGTGAGTTTTAAAAAATCTATGTTAATGAGTTTCACTGAGTTTTACTTTAAAGCCCATAAGGGTATGTCTTGTAAATATTTCATATGCATTTAAAAAGAATGTATATTCTATAATTGTTACCTAGATGCCTAAAATATCTTTATTTTTCTTTAGATTTATTAAAATATTGCCATTTCACAAACACTGATTTCCCCAAATACACAGTATGTGCTTTTACTATATAATGGCAAGTCTGATTTCTGGCCTTTTTAAAAATTATAAGCTATTGTATTTGTTCTCTCATATGCCTTTAAGTTTCTTATCTCAGAACTCTGTTTCTTGTAATATATTTTGTTTGTTTTGTTTTTAGTCTTTTTCCTTGTACCATTTTCATTTTACCAATTCCCTTTAAATTTAATTCTTTTTTATTTCCATATTGTATTTTTCTGAGGGCATTATCAGTTGCTCTTCTATTTCTTTCAATTTAGCATTCTTTAGAGAAAGTTTAAAAAAGGTCTCTTTTCTTTTCGAATTTTATCATTCATCCTTTTAAATTTATTCTAATTTATATTTTGCAGGTACCTACATTATTTTCTTTCTTTCTTTAGTTTAGTTTGTACTCTCGGATCATGCTGGCAAGAATTCTTTTTTTTTTTTTTTTGGAGAGATATTATAATAGCTTTTGATTAGATTATAGTGTGATCCTTTCTTGTGACAAACACACACACACACACACATATAACAAAATACTAGACTTTGCTGTGGAGTGAATAGCATATATTTTCATCATAGTCATTCTACTTATTGTGTGAAATTAATTCCTGTTCTTTGAGAAGTTAAAAAGTCCAGAATAGATACGTTTTATGTTGTTTTTTTCTTATTAAGATTAGATCATTCCTGTGGTCTTACTGTTCTTTTCTTTAAATTTATTTATTTATTTTTTTGGTACAGGGTCTTGCTATGCAGCTTGGACTCATAATGATCCTCCTGTCTCAGCCTCCCCAGTGCAGGGATTACAGGCATGTACCAGCACATCCAGTTTCAGGGGTCAAGTGGCATGTGGTACTGGGGATCTAATCTGGGTCCTTGAGCTTGTCAGGCAGCATTCAGACCCCTGAGCTATCTCTCTAGCCCTGTTCTACTATACTTTGAATTCTTCTGTCATATTTGTTTGTCAGTTGAAATTATCTATTGAATTTTCTGTAGTTTCATATTTTCAGTTATAAAATGTTCACTTTTTTCTATTTGTATCTTCTATTTATTTTTTATAATTTACATTTATTTTGAAACAGTTAATTCTGTAAGCAGGAAAGTTTTATGACTACACTAAAATGATTTTTTGGGGAGAGTGTCTCCTATTATTGCCAGGTCAGATGGAAATCAGCTTTTCTGCCTAGCCTATGCTAACTCCCAGGAAGGCTAGGAATCCCTACTTATGACTTGGTAGGGGTGGAGCTTCAGGCTCCATGCTCACAACTGTGGTTCAAAGGAGCTGTCATACCTTATCAGTGCTTCCTGGCGACCTGAGTTAACTCCATGGGGAAGGACTTTGTTTTTCCTGAGTTGGTAAAAATCTTTCTTTCCACAATTTCACACCACTATCTCAGCAGGGAGAAGGTGGTTCATTCTTCCTGTGTCCAGGCTCACTAATGATCTTCACTACTGAGGGCAATATTTGGATACTATAGCCAGGGTGATGAAACTATTGCTAGTGTGTGTGTGTGTGTGTGTGTGTGTGTGTTGGGGGGAATCCCAATATTTGTATTGACTTGGAATGCTTACAATAGCATTCAGTGACCCATCCCTGGAGTACTGGACACTGAGTCAAGCACAGTGCAACCTCCCACCTCAATTAAATGGAGATGATTGAATCGTGGAACAGACCAAAAGCCAATAGTTAGTCATACCTAAAAGGACATTACTGGTAAGTAGACATTAACTAAAGTTGTCTCCATACTAAAAACAAAGCTTTTGACTATAATCAACTTGCATACTTAAACACAAAAATTATAACAAACAAAAAATACATGAGAAGACAAGCAAGTAAATATGCCTCCTCAAAGCTGAACTTCCTCACACCTGATCCATGACACATCACCAAATGAAAAGAAACAAAAAGCCCCATACCCAAATTCATGAAAGTGCTATCAGGGCAGATGAATAGAATAATACACCAGGTTGTCGAGCAGTTAAGTAGGCTAATCAGTAACAGTGTTATAATCAGGTAATCAGCGACAGGAAAACAAGACAAGGACAGGGACAAGTAAATACATATCAATAAGAACTTTCATGGCTACTAATCTGAATTTCTCAATAAAAACACATACACTGGCAAAATGGCTCAATAAATAAAATAAGAAGATATGATGCATAGAAGAAATAAACCAAGTAGAAACTCAAAGACTGAACACCAACTGCCAAATGATCAAAACCAATATTCCGTGGAATACAGGTGAAAAAAAATAAACAGGTGTACCTATTTTATATTTAGAAAAAGTGGATTTTAAACCAAAACAAATGCAAATAATATAACTACACATTTGTTAAGGGAAACAACAAGAAGAGATAACTGTTATTAATATATGTGCACTGAACAGAGCACAACTAACTTTATTAAATAAGTGCTACAAGACATAAACATCAGTAAACATATACCTAATTATAGTAGTTGATTTCAGCTTCCTACTGTCACATATAGGCAATCAGAAAGACAAAAAAATCAAAGAAATATCAAAATTGAACAAAATCTTCACATAAATGGACTTACTATATACCTATAATGGTTCACCCAAAAACATAATCCTCTTAGAACATATGAAAATTTCTCCAAACTAAAGCACATAATAGGTAATAAAATATTAAAGAACTGAAATTATACGATACATATTACTAGAGCATAGCACAGTGAAATTAGAAAATAATAAAATAAATTATGCTAATGCATGGACATTAAATGACATGTTCTTAAATAATGGCTTACAAAGAAACATAGGAATATGTCAGTTTCTAGGACTAACAAAAATACCAGTGTATACTCCAAATTAGGAAGCACAAAGAATGCAGTTTTATAAAGGGAATTTATAGCTTTGAATGCTCAATTGCAATAACATAGTGAGTTCAATAAATACTTATAAAGCACCTCAAGGTCCTAGTAAAAGAAACAACAATCCAAATGCAAATATAGTATGAAGAAAGAAATTGTGTGAACCATAGCACAAATTAATGAAATTGATACGAAAAGGAAGCATGAGTGAGGAATTGGATTTTTTAAAAAAAAGAGGAATACATAGGACTGGCCTGAGACAGCAGTGCTGACTCCGCCATCTTCCTCGATCCCTCCCCCATGCCCGCCCAGCCAGAGCAACAGGCCTGAGACAGCAGGCAACTCCCACAGCCTCCTGGATACTACCTCCAAGCCCTCCCAGTGAGTGGGAATTTGCAGAACTCCCCTGGCCTCCCAGATCAGTGAGTGTGTGGTGAGTCTGAGGGAGAGCCTTTAGCTTCTTCCCACGTGCTACCTGGATTCCCGCCACCAACCCCTTCAAGCAAGTGACTGGCCTGAGACCTCAAGGCCCACTCGCCAGCAACTCCCTGGATCCCTTGCCCCAAGGCCCGCTGAGTGAGTGGGAATTTCCCTGACTCCTTGGGCATCAAAGTTAGGTGAGTGTGTGGTGAGTCTGAGGGAGAGCCTTTGGCTTCTCCCTGTGTGCTCTGTACCATCTAGAGCCTCAGTCCCCAAGATATCCTAGCCAGAGACCTGCCTGAGACACCCCAGACAGACCTACCTGGCAACTCCCTGTAGCCACTGCCCCCAAGCCCACCATGGGAGCGAGAACTTTTGGTGACTCTCCTGGCACTCGATCCACGCCCGCCTGCCATGGTGAGTGTGAGGGAGAGCTTCTGTGCCCCCCAGTGCACCCCTAACCAGGGACCCAACAGAAAGGAATCACAAGAACTGCAGCAAAAAGGAACTGAACACAACATCTAGACCCAGGCCAGGCATAACTGGATAATCTCAAACTTAATGGACAGGCACTGAATCTCATTATGCGCTAAGGCTATAGATGCACCAAAGCTCTACACCAAAGGCCAGAGGTCAGCACTATACAAAATGACAAAGAGAAGGAGAAAAATGCAGTCTAAGGCCTCGAGTTCACCAATAAGTGCAGAGGACACTAGCTCAGCTGAAATGAATAAATTAACAGAGATGGAAGCAAAGGAACAACAGCAGAAAGGTATACAGGAACTCAGACAATTAATGCCTGAAATGAAAAAAGAAATATTTGAATACATAGCATCTGAAATAAAGAAACATATGAGGGAAACCCAATGCTCACTCAAAACAAGAGCATAGAACACTATTCCAGCTGAAATGTATGAATTAACAGCATCAGAAGCAAAAACACAACAGCAGAAAGGTCATGAGGAACTCAAAACAGAAATAATTTCCGATATCAAAAAAGAATTCTTTGAAATCATAGCATCTGAAATACAGAAACAAGTCCGGAAATATACGGAGGAAACCCAATTTCGAAGAAACTCTGCAGAAAAGGAATTAGTAGCTACCTCTACAGAAGACATGGATAAAAACAAAATAGAGGAGATCAGAAATATGACAGAATCCTGGAATGAGCAATACAGAAAAGAAATAGAACTCATGAAGCAGAGTCAAAGATATATAGAAGAACTAAAAATATCAATCATGAGTCTACAAAACTGTTTGAGTTTTTGTAGAGTTTGAGTTTTTGAGCAAAGTCAGAGTTTCAGATCTAGAGGATGCTAGTTCAGCTAGTGAAAGGGTGAGAAAGGATCTCTTAAAACAATGAGAATGCAGCAAAGAATAATCCGTCATATGCAACATGACACCAAGATGAACAATGTGAGATTAGTTGGCATCAATGAAAATGAAGGAGTCAATACAAATGATATAAAAAGAACATGGGCAGAAGTAATTGAAGAAAACTTCCTGAATATGAGGAAACAAACCAACATTCCATGGAACAGTGTTCTTCATGTCCAGCCCAGACTATTATACCCTGCAAAACTCTCTTTCAAGTTTGATGGAAAAGTGAAATACTTCCACGACAAAGAACAACTAAAGAATTTCATGATGACAAAGTCATCCCTACACAGGCTGCTGACAGATGTTCTAAAGAGAGACCACAATGACCAGAACTCCACAAATGAGAAAGGAAGGAACCCCCTAAACAGGACAGACAATTAAACACAGTGTACAAAGGAGTAAATAACAGCAGGTAAATACCATGACAAACATAAGACCACACATTTCAACTATACCTATCAATGTAAATGGACTCAATTCACCAATTAAGAGAAATAGACTGGCACAGTGGATTAGGAAACAAAATCCAACAATATGCTGTATACAAGAAACATACTGAACTGAAAAAGACATTCATGGGCCCAAAGTCAAAGGATAGAAAACAATACTACATGCCCCAGCACCTCAGAACATAGCAGGAGTAGCACTTCTGTTCTCAGACCGTCTAAACTTCAAACCAAGAAAGATCAAATGATGCAAAGAAGGCCACTATATATTGGTTAGGGGAAAAATTCAAGAGCATGAGCTAACACTCATAAATATCTATGTGCCAAACACAGGAACACCCAACTATGTAAGACAAATCTTAATGGACATGAAAAATCTATTATCTAGGATCACAACCTTAACAGGAGATCTTAACACCCCCATATCTCAAAAAGATATGTCAACCAGACAAAAAATTAGCAAAGAAGTAGCAGAACTGAACCAGAGCTTGGAACAAATGGACCTGGTGGACATATACAGAGTGTTCCACCCAACCACAGCCGAATACGTGTTTTTTTCAGCTGCACACAGGTCATTTTCCAAAACTGATCACATCCTAGTCCAGAAGTCATGCTTAAGTATGTGCAAGAGAGCAGAAATTATCCCATGCATATTATCTGACCACAGTGCAATGTAACTGGAACTAAATGACAAACCAGGAAAACCTGCTAAACTCATGGAAATTAAACAACACCTTACTCAGCAATCAATGGGTCACATAAGAAATTAAACAAGAAATTCAACAATATCCACAATTCAATGAAAATTCAACCACAAGTTACCGGAATCTATGGGATATGATGAAAGCAGTTCTTAGAGGGAAAATCATAGCTATGAACTCACACATTAGGAAAACAGAATAGGAACAAATACACACCCTAATGTTGCACCTCTAACATTTAGATAAAGAAGAGCAAACGAAACCCAGAACACAAAGATAGGAAGAAATCATAAAGATTAGAGCACAAATTAATTCAATTGAGATGAAGAAAACAGTTCAAAGAATCCACAAATCAAAAAGTTGGTTCTTTGAAAGACTAAATAAAGTTGATAAGTCTCTAGGCAACCTCATCAAAAACAGGAAAGAAATAATTCAAATGCAAGTAATAAGAAATGAAAAGTCTGAAATCACCAGAGACCCAGTGGAAATCCAGAAGATTGTCAATAGCTAATTTGAGAATATTTATGCTGAAAGAATAGAAGACACAGATGAAATGGACAGATTCCTAGAAAGGTACAAATTACCAAAACTGAGCCAAGAAAATACAACTCTGAATAAGCCAATAACAGCCAATGAAATACAAAATGTAATAAAAAGCCTACCAACAAAGAAAAGTCCAGTTCCTGATGGATTCACAGCTGAATTCTACAAGAAATTTATAGAAGATATAATCCCTACACTCCTCAAACTCTTCAATGAATTTGAAAAGGAAGCAGTCCTCCCAAAATCATTCCTTGAGGCAAGTATTATACTGATTCCCAAACCAGGCAAAGACACAACTAAAAGGAGAACTGCAGGTCAATCTCCCTCATGAACATAGATGCAAAAATTCTCAGTAAAATCTTAGCAAATAGAATACAGCAAATCATCAAGAAGATCATACACCATGACCAGGTGGGATTCATCCCAGGGGTGCAAGGATTGTTCAACATTCAAAAATCTATAAGTGTAATACACTATATTAATTGATTGAAATCTAAACGCCACAGGATCATCTCAATTGATGCAGAGAAAGCTTCTGACAAAGTCTAACACTCATTCATGTTCAAAGTCTTACAGAAAATTGGAATAGATGGACTCTACGTTAACTAAATAAAAGCCATCTATGACAGCCCAAAAGCTAATATAATCCTAAATGGGGAAAAACTGAAATCTTTTACTCTTATATGAGGTACAAGACAAGGATGTCCTCTATTACCCCTCCTGTTGAATATAGTTTTGAAATAATTATCAACAGCCATTAGAAAAGAGGGAGAAATTAAATGAGTAAGAATAGGTAAAGAAGTAAAATTATCACTATTTGCGGAAGACATGATAATTTACTTCAAAGACACAAAAAATTCCACCAAGAAACTACTAGAACTGATATGGAAATTCAGTAGCATAGCAGGATACAAAGTCAGTACTCAAAAGTCAATAGCATTTCTCTACAAAGATAACAAACACACTGAGAGGGAAACTATAGAAACAATACCTTTTACAGTAGCACTGTGGAAAATGAAACACTTTGGAATTCACTTAACCAAGGAAGTCAAAGATTATTCAGCAGAAAATTACAACACCCTAAGAAAAGAGATTATAGAGGATTTCAGAAAATGGAAAGATATTCCCTGCTCCTGGATAGGAAGAACCAACATCATGAAGATAGCCATACTCCAAAAATTGCTGTAGAGTTTTAATGCATTCTCTATCAAACTGCCCCCAACATACATCCCAGACCGAGAGAAATCATTCCTAAAATTTATTTGGAACCACAAAAGATCTAGAATAGCAAAGGTAATCCTGGCCAATAAAGACAAGGCAGGTGGTAACACAATTCCTGACTTGAAATTATACTACAAAGCCACTGTAATAAAATCAACATGGTATTGGCAACGAAATAGACCTGAAGATCAACGGAGTAGATTAGAAGATGCCAAGGCTTCTACAAACACACTCAGCCATCTGATCTTTGACAAAGGGGCCCAAAAAAGCTTATTTGAAGAAAGATAGCCTCTTTAACAAATGGTGCTGGAAAATCTGGCTTTGTACATGCTGAAAGTTAAAACTTGACCCAGCTGTTTCACCATAAACTAACTTAAAGTCAAAATGGATTAAAGTTCTAAACATTAAAACAGAAACACTCAATCTCCTGGAAGAGAAAGTCAGAGGAGCCTTTGAAAGCATAGGGGTAGACAAAGAGTTCATGAATAAACATGTATTCACAAGGTAAACACTTGAAAAATCCAACAACTGGGATCAACTCTTCTTGAGTTTCTGCACGTCAAAAGAAATTTGTGGGTTGCAAAAACCCACAAATTTTGAAAAACATTCTAACTAATAAGCAACCAGACAAAGTTCTGCTGTCTAGAATATATAAAGAACTAAGATCAAACAGGATCCTCAAATTTAAAGACACAATTTAGAAATGGGCATCTGAGATGAATACATACTTCTCAGAGGATAAAATTAAAGAAGCGAATAAATATATGAAAAAATGCTCCACATCGCTAGCCATCCATGAAATGCTAATTGCTAATAAAAACAACACTGAGATACCATCTCACTCCAGAAAGAATGGCTATCATAAGGAAATCAACCATCATCAAATACTGGAGAGGTTGTGTGGAAAAGGGAATACTTCTCCACTGATGGTGGGAATGTAGACTGGTACAACCATTGTGGAGATCCTCAAAAGAGTAGGCCTAGAAATCCCATTCAAGTGGGCTATCCCCCTACAGGGAATTTTCCCAGAGGAACTGAAAACATTAGTGATATATGTGTATCTATGTTTACAACAGCACAATTTGTGATAGCAAAATCTTGGAAACAACCAAAATGTCTATCACATGAGGAATCATTGAAAAGATGTGATATTTGTATATAATGGAGTATTACTCCGCTATAAAGAATGATAAACTTGAAGCATTTATACTGAAGTGGATGCCACTTGAACATATACTCGTAAGTGAAATGAACCAGAAACACATGTGCAAATATCAGATAGTCTCCCTACTATAAGAAGTCAAAAGAAGAAATACAAGCAGAAATGTACAACAACTATAAACAATTGAGTCAAATAGTTAGGGCAAACTGAATGGCATATGCTGCAGGATACTAATCAGCTTTGCTTTTGGATGGTTAGCAACCTAAGTTCACAGATCAAAATTTAAGAAATAGAAGAGCTGCAAGGCCAGCCAACATTTTGGCCCTAGTCTTTCAAGGTCAGTGAAGACTCAAGACATAGGTGAACCTGTACTGTAACATCATGAAGCTCAATTGTGCCCCAAATTTTGTGATCAAGGAGATTATGGAGCCACAGAGGAAAGAGACTGATGATGTATAGTGTGCCTGGGGAGAGTTACATGGAGAGAAAACTTTCCCTCAGTCTCTCACAGAGAGCAAACTGGTCAAGCGTTGGCTGTGACTTATCCTCATGGACGACACAGACAAAGAATCTACAGAGTAAAGGACAGGATTACAAGATAAACCCTGAGGGGACATCACTGACCCCATCAGAAACCAAGCTATATTTTTTGGTATATAGGTCTTGTTCTATCTCGGTCTTAACCATCCAATAGAGAAGTATAAAAATGAGGTATATAATGTGGGGCCATAATAATAAGTTGAGCTGTAAATGGCTATAGTCACCAACTTCTTCAGCTAACTCACTATTTTTGTGGAATGCTAGACTGTGTTGCATTGTGTTGCCGAGTTCAGGCACCTGAATTGGTCTAATGACAATGGAGTGCCCATCTTTGACAGGTCTAGACAAAAAAAGGGGTATACAAAGGAAGAATCATGATGTGTGTGTATAAATAGTACAATTAAGATAAATGTGCTGTGCTTCTGCACTATGAGAAGCAAGATTTGCACTAATTGTGGTTGGACAAGATATTATTGGCTTCTAGTACTATGGACAACCACTAGGAAAATAACAAGATAGAAAGTACTAATTATTGAATCTCTCATATAATTCAGGTATAAAAAATAAGATTATAGCTACACTTTCTTAATTCACTGATTATAAACATCTACTGTAATAATGTCTGTAAGTATAATATCATGTATGCACCTTGTACAATACCAAAACATTATGAAAACTGTTTGCAATGTATTAATTTCTTGAATCTGTCCTGTTAATTTGTCTTGAAACTGTTAATTTGTCTTATTGCTATTTGTTCCTCAATAAAATAAATTTTAAAAAGGAATACATAAAATCTTAGTCAATCTGACCAGAAAAATCGCAGAGTAATGGAGAAAACTGAAGGCAATGCAATTGTAATGCAGATGTTGAAATTACAATGGACACTGCCCGAATCACAAAATTACTAAAAACTACTGTAATAACATGAACACCAATAAACTGGAGGTTTCAAAAGAAATGCATACATTCCTATATACAAATGTATTATCAAAACTGCACCAACAAACTTAAGAACCTTTGCATATTTCAATAACAGACAATTAAGTTGAAACAATGGGTACTAACAAATAGAAGATAAGGTTCTGATGGACTCTCTGCTGAATTCTACAAAAATGTCAGCAAATAAAAGACCAGGTTCTGATGGTTTGCTGCTGAATCCTGCAAAAAATGTCAATAAAGTTCTAACACCAATAATCCTTAAGCTTCTTGAAAAAATTGAAAGGGAGGGCATACTCCCAAAATCGTCCCTGGAAGCTACATTACCCTGATTCCAAAACCAGACAAAGACCCAACAAAAAAGAACTAAGACACATATTTTTAATGAATATTGATTCAAAATCCCCAAGAAGATAAGTGGCAAACCAAATACCAGGGATCATTAAAAAGTTCATTATCATGACCAAGTAAGCTTCAATGTAAGGATTTTTAAACATATGCAAATTAATAAATGTAATGCAACCCATAAACCTAGCTGCAAATTAAAAAATTTTGTAATTGTCTCAATAGAGAAAGAAAGTCTTTCTTTTTCACAAAATTCGTTATATTCAATGATAAAAACACTTAAAATATGTATCGGAAGACTTTATCTTAATATTATAGAAACTATTAATGATGTAGTTACTGAAAATATATTAAGTGAAGAAAACTCAAAAGCTTTCACTCTAAAATCAAGAACAAGACAAGTATATCCACTCGTATTCAATATAGGTCATGAAACATTAGAAAGAACATTAAAGCAAGGAAAAGAACTAAAGAGGATATGGATAGGAATGGAAGAAGTCAAGTTATCATTATTTGCTAATGACATGATCCTCTACAAAGAAGATTCAACAAAATACACTTAGACTTCACAACCAAATTCAGTAACATAGCAGAATAAAAAAAATCAACACATAAAAAAATCAACAGCATTCATATACATTAATAAAGAATCTACTGAAATAAACAGGGAAAATATCATTCATAATAATATGAAGAAAGCAGATATTATAGTTAGGAATTAATTAAGAAAGTAAAGGACCTCTACAATGAAAAGCATGCAATTTTGAAAATGCATAATCAATAGACTCAAAATAGCTATAGTCCAAAATGAATATACAGATTTAGAAAAATCTTAGTCAAAATACTGATAGCCTTTTTCATAGAACTGAAGAAACTAAAATTCTTTAGAATTTTAGAAACTAAAATACAAGAGGCTTAGCATAGCAAGAGGATTCCTGGGTAATAAGTACAAACTGTGATGCATCATGATTCTAGACTTGAAAGATATATTACAGTGCTACTCTGCTAAAAGCAGCATAGTGCTGGAATGAAAACAGATTGGAAAGGGTCGAGGAGATAGCTCAGTAGAATAAGTGCTTGCACACACACAAAAAAAAAAATGAAAAGAAAAGGAAAAAAAAACAGATTGGAGAATTTATGGAACAAAATAGAATATACAGAAACAGCACCAAGCACATATGAGAGGAAAGATAGCCTTTTTAACAACTGATGTTAGGAAAACTGCCTATCTACATGTTGAAGATTGAATCTAGAACAATATGCCTGGCCCTGTATTAAACTAAAATAGAAATACATCAAAGAACTAAATATTAGGCCAGAAATAACCTTCCAGAAGACAAAATTGGTAGAACTCTTGATTATATACATGTAGAGATGGACTTTTTGAATAGAACACCAATCATACAGGAAATAACACTGAGTGTCAACTAACAGAATCCTATCAAATTAAAAAGCTTTAGCACAGCACAAGACACAAGTGATAGTGAAAAGACAACCTACAGAGTAGGAAAACTTTACCAGCTCTTCTTCAAATTAGAGGGCTGATATCTAAAATATTAAAAGAACTACAAAATCTGGACTTCCTATAATACAAGATCCAGCCCAAAAATGTGCAAGAGAAATGAGTAGAAACTTCACAGAAGAAATACAAATTGCCAC
>PVKA01039259.1:0-19605 GCA_004027165.1 Ctenomys sociabilis
TGTATGAAAAAAAATGTATAACATACTAGTGATTGGAGAGCTGTGAATTAAAACAACACTGAGATTGTATACCACTCCAGAAAAAATGAATTTTTCTTTGGCAGAACAGGAGATTGAATTCAGACCCTTATGTTTGCTTGCAGGGAAGCGCTCATGTCACTGAACCATCTCTGCAGCCCCAAGAATGATTATTATCAAGCAGTTAATCAATAAAAATGTTGCCAGTGTTCTGGGGAAAAGGAACACTTCTCTCCTGCTACTTGGAATTTAGACTGCTACATCCGCTGTGCAGTGCAGTGTGGAAATTCCGCAAGAAACTGAAACTAAAGGTTCCATTTGATCTACATATTCCCCTGCTTTGTATCATCCTGAAAGAATTAAGAGCATCATACGACAGTGGTCTATACACGCCTCCTTGTGACGTGGAACAGTTTACATTAGCCAAATCTTGGAAATAGCCCAAAGGCCCATCAACCAACCAGTGGATAAGGAAGCAGTAGGTTTTTTAAAAATAGAATGGAATGCTACTGTGCATTAAGAGGGATAAACTTGAGGCATTTCTGCCTAGAGTCCATATACTCAAGTGAAATGCGTGGAACATGGATGTGTTAATATCACACTGCTGCTCTCATGTGAAAAGCTACAAGGATAAATAAGGACTAGAGAATACAATTGATATTGTGAACTAGGGAGAAAATGATCACATGGGAACGAAAGCTAGGGAAGGGGAGAGAGAGGAAGGAAGGGAAAAAGAGAAGGGAAAAAATGGAGACCAAATTTTTTTATAAATGAGAGAGAAGAGCTGGAAGGCAGAAGTGGGGTGGGGAAAAAGAAGAATCAAGATAGATGATGTGTAGGCACAATTTCCCTGTGATTAATGTAATCATCATATATATCTAAAATGTACCAGTAACATTAATAAATGAAAAAGAAATAGAAGAGGTCCAGGAAGAGCAGTTTAAAAAATTGCACCACTGCCAAGCCGCCTGTCTGCCACGGTGCCCTGGGATGGAAGCCACAATGCCTTCCACAACACTGCAGGTGCTCTCCTTTATATTTCCACTGGCCCCAAACAAGGGCTTTCCCCTTTTCAGAATGAGTTTTGTCTGAGAGGAGGAGAGTGAGAATTCCTTGGCCTACCAATAACTGAATAAGTGAGTGAAAGAAGACAGAAAAAAAACTTGTCCACTAGAAAATAAATGAATGACTTTAGTAGTGGTGCCATACTGCAGCATGGTTCTGTGAAAGGAACTGATGGAAGAGCCCTTCGCTGCTCTTCCTTCTTTTTCCACTTGAATCACCACAGCCTAGCGGTGAGAACAGCTTTGAGTAAGTCACAGAGATGCGGTATTCTGCAAAGCATCAGACAAGCTCTTGTAGAGACTGCTCCGATCATCCACCAAAGAAAGTCTGAGGAGCTGTCACTGAAGGAGACAAAGCTACCAGGTATAATGTGGCTTTCTGGGTGGGGCATTAAGGAAGAAGAAGAAAAAGTTAGATTACTGTTCAGTTAATTTGGATAAAATTTCAATTTTAGTTAGCAATGGTGGATCATTAGTCATAGCAGTGTGTTATGTTAACCTGAGAACTTGCTTACTGGGACACTGCTTTTGCATTGCTCTGTAATGCTATAATTTTCACAAGTTTTATGAAAATCTAAAGCTACTAAAATTTATGTTAAATGGTCTGATCTTTATATTTCATTGAAATTAGTTCTGCATGGTATCATCTGAAAAATTCTGGCTGGCCTCAGTGGAAACTGCTGTGACAATTGAGAGAACTTTCTTCATTCAAATCTGTACTGAGTAGTGATTGACTTTTGCCTTTTCTAAACGGCTAATTTCATTTCTTTTATCTGCGAGAATAAATATTTTCCTACTTATTTATTTTTTGGAGAGAATAATAAGTAGTAGAATAAATGCCTATTTCAAATGATGCAGAATTTCACCAAACAGAATAATAGGAATTCAAAAATGGTTACTATATTGCATATTGTTGCCTTCAAATTAACTGTTCAGATTATGAGATATATGCATGCAAAACTGGTCCAAAATGTTATAAAAATTAAAAAGGAGAGAAAAAATTTAAGCATTAATTGCTCCTTTCAATAGACCTGCAGAAATCAGTAATACCATTATTCAAGCTTCCTGTGTGTGTGTGTGTATATATATATATATATACATATATATATATATGTATATATATACATACATACACACACACACACACACACACACACACACACACATATATATATATATATATATATATGTCTTTTCCCCTTCCTTCTTCCTTTTCTCCTTTCCCTCATCTCAGATGTTCTTTTCCTTTGCCCTGATATCTTTGTTTTTCTCTTTCACAGTATCTGTTGTACCTTTTAGATTTATTCACTCTCTCAGATTCTTTTTTTATATTTGGTTGTTGCAGAGTCTCAGTACACATCGCGGACTCATGATGATCGTCCAAAAGGCTCGGATTAAATGCATACGCCACTACACCAGCCTGAACTCTGGCCGGCTCATCCAGCCCTGGAGCTGTAGTGCTGGAGATCCAACGTCAGTCCCTGTGCTTGCCTAAACTTGCCTAAGCAGGCACTTTAGTCCACTGAGCTATCTCGCCAGCCCTCTTTCACATTCTTACACCAGGGAAACAATACAATGCTTATACATATGTGATGCAACTAGAGATCACATTCATAAATGAAATAAATCAGTCCTGCATGTGCAAAGCAAGCACTAATTTTAAATGATTAAGACAAGGATTAAGAACTTCTCCAGCATTTAACATCTCTGGGCTTTTCCCATTCAAAAAACATATGAAAATTTCTCCCTTGGTATCATTTTCTTACATTGGTATCATTTTGTACATTGAGGTTTTCGTTTTCTCCTTATTTTTTTCTTTGCTAATCTTTTATTTTTAATAGTGTTATTGTTATCATTTAATCAGTCTCTTATGCTTATCTTGCAATGCAACAAATACAGACTGTATGCATACTTCAGAGTGCTATTATGTATACTAACAGTATAATTACTTATCCCTTTGCATTTTTCAAAAAATGCAGAAATCTATGTAAGTGAATGCAATGAGTACACTTTTGCCTGCCTTCTCTAATTGTCAAAATACTTCTGCTTACTCCTATCAGATCTGGGTTTTCTGGATTAAATATAATCTCATACCTCATAAATATAAACCAAATGAGGATTAAGTATGAATCCTCATTTGGTTTCAAAGAATACAGTTCACTGAGTAATTCTTGTCATTATTTTAAATGAACTAATTCAATGCTTCCTTTAGAACTCCTAAGAAGCAATATGCTCTGTTGTTATCCATCTTAGGTTCCTAATTTTTTCTAATGTACATCAAGTTTAGACTATTTTATAGATTATTTGTAGTAATTTTTTCAGCTTCTACTAATGTCTCAGTATTAAAGATGATTTTAGGGCAAAAAAAGCGTTGGGTTGCTATTTATGTTGCTGCTGTTCTGTTGCTCTGTGTGCAAATTCTATACACAAAATTCAAACATAAAATAAGCTTAAGATTTCAGCTATCACGAAATAAAATATTAAATACTGTGATTTTATGACAGTTATGTATCCATTGCTCAAATGTCTAGCTATAAAATAGTAATAACAATTTGTAGCTAACAGCTTTTCACATGTATTAAATTAGGTAATTTGTGTAAAGTATAGAAGGAAGCCTCTGTGGAGCACAGACACTCAAAAGTAGCTGCTACCTATGGGAATCTTCGATCGCATGCCACGAAATGCCCTGATGAAATGCCCTGCTGTGCTGTTATACGTTCTACACGTTCTCGTATTCATTTGTTTGTTCCTGTGGTACAGACGGCAAGAAATAAACATAAGTCTAAATCTGGAGTAACAAGCGATGCATGTAGAGCAGGTTGTAATAAAGGGCTCTTGGACAAAAGGCCTCATTACTGACTGAGAAAATGTAAGATTCGGGATAAAAAGTGCGAATACCTGAGCGACGAGTCAGGGAGTGCATCGCTGTGTTTAGATTTGAGTAGGTATGGAATTTACATATACTGTAATTCAGATACACTTTGATATTTTGAATATGTGTGTGGTGGGGAGAGAGAAGCAGAAAATCCATGCATATTTAATATAATATTTTCTGGTGTCACGATAAGAAAGGTAAAGAAAAAGTTTAAAAATACAGAAATAATAAATTCAAAATGAGAGACTGAAGTTATTTTAGGTGCTAAATGATAGTGTTTTGAGGCAAAGTATTTTGCTTCACTTGAACAGATTTTGATATATTTTTTATTTTACTTTATTCCTGATTAATTATTATAATCCCTAAGCTTTAATAGATTCTCAGGTTTCTGTTCATGCTTTAAGTGTGTATATAAGCAATATTTTTATTTCTGTATTTGTTCTTGTCCTCATTATACTGTAGCATATCTGTGCATAATGCTTATTTCTTTGAAAGGAGTATGTATAACTATTTTCCTAATGTTTGATCTTGTCAAACTAGGTTTATCTTACTTTTTTTCATTTTTATGGGCTTATTCACATTCTGAACTTTCCATTAGTTGCATAATCCTTATCCTGGTGCATTTCCAGTCCTCAGTCTGTAACACTTAAACTGTGGGCAGCTGGCTCCTTTCCTGCACAAAACAGTTCTCTCAGCCGTTTTAAAACACTTTTGCCTGGAGCCATTTACCATCCAAAACTTTCTCAGGCTGTTTTCAGAGTGCAGTCCCAGGTGTCAGTCTCTGACCCATACATTTGTCTTTTGTGAGCTCTGTGGTGATCTGTGGCCTCAAACAGGAGGCCGATCAGTCCTCAGATTTTTCCTGCTTACTCCCTGTGCCCTATCTTTAATAGTAGCATGTTTATTCCTCATGGTGGATGTGTTTTGTATTTCTAAGCTGAGACTTTGATTAATCAAAAAAATTTTGATTAATTTAGTTTCTTATTTAGGCCCTATAACTGGCAATGATTTACATATCTAAAATTCAGTCCTTTAAAAATTCATTTAAGTGATTGTTGGCAGTAAATTTATTATAGTCTAGTGGCTCCTGATTTCCTCTTTTCTGTTATAGAAATGTTTGAATCTGTCAAGGCATAGATCTTGCAAAGAAAAAGAACATAGTTAAGGCAAGACATATATAGTATGATCACCAATAATTAAGGAGATAACCCCAAAAATACCAAGGGCAATCTGAAGTTGAGAGTCATTTGAAGCTGTGTTTTTAAATTGGGCAAAGTGGGATTAATACACGTGGTACAGCTGGAGCTCCAAGAAACAAAAAGACCATTGAAGTATGGAGTCCTTCTGAGGTATTTTCTAGGTTCCATGAAAATGATTTTGTATTGACTTAATCCTTGTCTTTATGCTAAGGTTAACTTTCTTTTATGGTGGACCCTTTTCTCTTCCCTTTCTGTCTTGGAGCTGACCCTAAGTGAACTGAAACCATGAATCATAATAAACTATGCATCTTTCAATTTGTGAGCTATGATTATTTTGCCCAGGCCACAAAATAAGGGACTAAGACATGTGACAAAAATAAAAAAATTAAGTGTTTAACCTTAGCTTAAAGACATTCTTACTCTAAAAATATGTTACTAATGTGTGATGGTATGACCTTACAAAGTGAGCTTGACAGTGGTCTGTCTTATACATTAGAGCTCAACTTTTCACCACAAATCACGTGTATTTAGCACCAGAACTTTTGGCATATTGGTGGCATCTTGTGGGATTTCGTACTCATTGGTGGATTAATCTATTGATGAGGTTCTGATGAAAGATGCTTTCAGGAGGTGGAGCCCTTTTAGAGATGATCCCTGAGGATTCACCCTTGTGGGATTTACCATTCCTGGCCCCTGATCTTTCTCTCTCTTCCTCTATGACGTAAGTTGAATAGCTTCCTCCACTGCTTCTTCCCACCCTGATGTTTCTTCCTTAAATCCAGCCACCTTGAAGTGAATCTCTTCAACGAGGAAATAAATCAGACCACCCTTCCTTTAACTGAATGGTGGGTATGCAGTGTTTTGTCCCAGTTTCAGGAAAGTGACTATTACAGTCTATAGCTCTCTATAAAGAGCTGTATACCAGGAATAGTGCTAGAGATAAAATTTGCAATGATTTTTGCAGTTTATTTATGTATTTTATTTATTTATTTTTTTTGTCTTTTTGAGGCAGGGTCTCACTATGCAGTTCAGGCTGGCCTTACGTTCACTTTGTAGCTCAGGCTGGTCTCGAACTCACAACAATCCTCCTGCCTCAGCCTTCCAAGTGCTGGGATTACAGGCCTGCGCCACCAGGCCCGGCTAATTTTTGCAGTTTAAAGGAAGGACAAAACATCAGTTTCTCCTTATTTTGTGTGCCAATTTATAACTTCTAGTGGTCATAGAAATTCTCTATTCTTAACATTATGGATATATATATATATATATATATATATATATATATATATATATATATTCCTTTAGCATTATTGGGTAATAATACAAAAGGGAGATATTATTAGAGGTATCAGATATTTTTTGCTAATAAAAATTGTATTTACTTAGAAGCATTCAGAATGTCAACAAAACAGTTGAAACATTTTTTTTTGCAATTACAGAGTGGTACTAAGTCAATAGAACAATTATTTCATATAAGCTACATCACAGACAACTGAAAACGAGAAACTACCATCCACATGTAACTAATTTGTTCTGTGCACCAACAAGAACATGCTTTAAATTTCCATACCAAGTTACAACCCCCATCCTACACCAGGCAAAGTTAGTAGCTATTGAAAATACCACCACACATTTGGTAGTGTGTTAACTGTACAAAAAAAAAGACACTGTACAGTTTAAAAACAAATCTGACACAGGCTTACATTTCAATTTTTTTTCTTCAAAAGGAGTGAGTTGGGTATAGGCTTAAATGCTTTATGGACAAGAACCAACTATTAGAACCAACTAATTAATCATCATCCTCTTCTTCATCCTCCTCACCCTCTTCACCTTCTTCCTCTTCTTCCTCCTCCTCCTCCTCTTCCTTCTTTTTCTGGCTTTTCTCAGCCTTGATGACTCCCTTTTTTGCTGCATTACATTTTCCTTTAGCTTGGTACACAGCAATGTCCTTTTCATAGTTTTTCTTCAGTAGCAGCCTTCTTCTCATTAGGCTGTTTGTCATCTGCTGCAGTATTATTCCACATTTCTCCAAGTTTCTTTGGGACATCACCAATGGACAGGATAGGATGTTCTCCTTTGAGTTTTGGACGATACTCAGAGCAAGAAGGCCAAAGGAGACCTCTGGGGTGCATTGGGATCCTTGAACTTCTCTTTGTTTCTCTTTTAGGAGCATGTCTCTTTCATAACGAGCCTTGTCTACTTTTGCCATATCTTCAAATTTTCCTTTTCCTTTAGCGGACATGGTCTTCCACTTCTCTGAGCACTTCTTAGAAAACTCTGAGAAGTTAACGGAAGCATCTGGGTGCTCCTTCTTGTGTTCCTCTTGGCAAGTTTGCACAAAGAATGCATATGATGCCATCTTGCCTCGGCGTCTCAGGATCTCCTTTGCCCATGTTTACTTGTTTTCCTCAGTGAGGTGCAGAGTCGCTCAGTGCCCGTCCCACTCTCACTTGCCCCCGTGCTGTCTCCATAGAACTCAAAGTACTGCAATGGCTGTGAGAGCGGGAAGCAGGCACAGCTTCCTCATTCTTTCCACTCTGTAACATTCGAACTATCAGATATGTCAACAGTTTAAAAACATGGCTTTTCCTTTCCTTCTTTTTTTCTTTTCATTTATTTGTTTATTGAACTGGGTGTCGCTACACAGCTCAGACTTATATTGACCTTCCTGTCTCTGCCTCTCGGGTGCTGGAATTACAGGCACCTGCTACCACACCCAGTCTCGGTGGGGCCAGGGCACAGCAGGAAAAGTAGGGCTGGGCTGTCAAGGCTTGTACTGGGGATGGGACCCTCAGGCAAGTACTCCCCTGGGCTATCTTGCCGCCCCAAGCATAGCTAGTTGAGCCCAGCTTTCTCTGTACCCTGAGATTGGGATCTACTTCCCCGGCACAGAAAGATTCCCAGTGCCACACTGAAATATCAGAAGAGACAAAGGAATATGTGAGGAATTAGAATGTCGGGAAAAAGAATTGAAAATTTAACAAAAACATCTTTCAATTTTGGAGATTTCTTTGCCTTCTTTTCTTTCTCTATAATTCACTGTAAGGAACTTCAGGCTGGAAACAGTTAAAGTGACCTTGGAAATGGATTTTTTTTTTTCTGGAACCCTGCTGAGTCCAGCCAGCGTTTCTTGGTGACATAATATAAGCAGATACACCAGTTAAAGCAAAGCCAGCTTTGCTTTATACAAGATTATATGAATGAAAACCATCTCCTGGTTAAGAAATGCAAAGAACTCATTAAAAAAATTTTATATGGCCTATATTTATTATAAAAATGTGAGAGTGCATACATTTATTAGCATAACAAAAGACCAGAGTACAAAGAATGATATTTCTTAGGAGCTTGTAAAATAAATAACAGAAACACTTCTTCACCTACAAATCTGCACCTGAATAACGACCGATTGTTTTACATGAGTTATAGTGATGTGATACACAGCATTGGGGAGCTAATACAGGTAGATATGAGTGACATCGTTTGGTTCTTAACTTTGACAGTCAAATCTGTATTCTGTTTTCTTTTCAGGTGACATTGCACAGTTATCACCATCACCGATTTTCCCACTTCTGTACTTTGCTATGAGTCAGGAGAGTGCTTGATATCTTTGAAGTGCTCTCCCATTGGGGGAATGAATGATATGCTGTGCTCTCAGCAAGTACAGTAAATACAGTTTTGTAAGATACTCACCATAGGCTCAGAGTTGGGAGACTGCTGTTCAACTTGATGAGATACATTTTATCCTTTTAGATAAGATTCTAATTTGCATCTTTTTGAAAGTTTTCAATTTCAAGTCATAACTGCTCATTATACTTTTTCTTCATTGTTAGGCTGATCAAACCTTCCACACGCATATTTTAGCACCTCTTAAAATTGCTACCATCCTTTCGATAAGCGCTGGAGAAAATGAGGATTATGTTTCTTTGAATCTTATTCTGAGAGTTGAATGCTCCTTTCAATAACAAGATGAACAGTCTCAAAATATTATCAGAGGCCACTTTACGAAGCAGGCCCTCCAAAGTTTGGTACAAGATTATATGAATGAAAACCATCTCCTGGTTAAGAAATGCAAAGAACTCATAAAAAATTTTTATATGGCCTATATTTATTATAAAAATGTGAGAGTGCATACATTTATTAGCATAACAAAAGACCAGAGTACAAAGAATGATATTTCTTAGGAGCTTTTAAAATAAATAACAGAAACATTTCTTCAAAAGTTTCTTTTTATTATCTTTAGATCTAGTGTTTTCAGCAGAATCTCCTTTCATTTTCTCATTATAATTTTTAAAAACTATGAACACACAGTTCATGCATAATTTGTGGGGATATATGAAGCATGGTTTTACAGATAAATCCATGATATAAATATTAAAATGTCAATATGATAGAGATAATCACGTTGAAATATAAGGATGTGAAAATTGGATGGTTCCATAGTTCATATTACAGTAATGAGTAATCACCAACACAGTCAATAAGTTCATTGTCTCATAAATGTACTAATTTGCCAATAAAGATTTGTTATACAATAGTGGGTAGAGATTTCCATAGTGTATAAATAATTATTCATGAACCAGTTCAGAAGGATATGAAAAAATATGTAAATCAAAACTCAGGTTATTTTTAAATATATCTAATTTAACAAAATTTTCAATATCCAATATATATAGCACTAATCTTATCGATAGAATAGCAAAATTTATTGAGCATGTCACCTCCTCTTAGAGGTATAGTTACACTGAAATTTTCTTACTTGTCTCAAACTTTAGACAGCTGTACTCAGTTTAAAACATATGCAAGTATCCCAATCAAAATATCAGATTTTTTGAACAATAAAAAAGTCTAATATTTAAGAGTAATAATTAAGTGTGAATAACATTAGCAATGTTGGGCCGGTCAAATAGGTCAGTGGATTAAAGCTCCTGCAAGCAGGCTCAGGGGCTGGGGATTTGATCCCCTGGCTTGCCTTGCCAGCCCTGCCTCTGGGGCACACTGAGACAGCAATTGAGACTGAGCGTGGTTGCCAGTGCCTGTACTCCCAGCTTTGGGGAGGCTGTAAACAGGTGGATCACTAAAAGTTAGATCTAGTAGTGAGACCCTGAACACCCTGTAGACCCTTCCCTAAAATATGAAAAAAAAAAAAAAAAAACAATGTTAATTCAATCTAAAGCAAAGAAAATAAAATGATTTGTTATATCATATACTAACATATTGCCATAGATGTATTAATGGTATTTATAAATATAACTGAACACATAAAAATGTATGTCTTGGGTGGTGAAGTGTAACTCCCATTCTGGTCTTTTTATTATGTCCCTTACAAAACTGTTTATGAAGCTAGAATCCTCATTAAGAGTTCTCATTGTCACCTTCAATTCCAATCTGTTATTAAAGGTTGCTATGGGGAAATCATCACTGTATTCTAAAACCAGCGAGAATATCGATTTTGATGCCAAAAGCATAACTTCAAGGGGAGCTTTAAGTGAATATTTTTAAGAGTGAAAAAGTGTTATGTTATGTTTAAATTTAAGCTGAATGCTGATGACTTGTGTATACACTACCTCAAAATGCTTTTACAAGCACCAAGTACAGCAATTTTCATCCCCTTTCAGTTTTAGGGATGAACTCAGGGACAGTCTACCACCATGCTACATGTTCAGGGATTTTTTTCATTTTCCAGAGAGTGGGTCCTGGCTGGGTTGCCCAGGCTAGCCTGAAATTTGCAGTTCACTTGCCTCTTAGTTTTTGAGGGACTTTTTCCAGTATTAGGAATTGAACCTTGGGTCTTTGCCCTGAGCTATACCTCCAGGGGGGAAACAGAAGAATGACAAACAAACAAAACTGAAAGCTAAACATGAAGGTGAAGAAGTTGTCTCACTGGGATACCCCATTCCTGAAGGATACTCATTCCTTCACAGCATTATCACTATTTAATACACCATTATTCAATACATCCTCCTGCAGAAAGGTAAATAAACACTGGGTATAAATACAGCTCACTCAAATAAAGATCACCATAAACAAAGATTCTGGTGTAACCTAGCACAGCTTTACATTTTTTATGACCAAGTTACATAATACATTCTGTACTTCCCAAGAAACCTTATGATCACTGTTGAATTAGATGCTTCTTCTTGAAACAGTTAAAAAGCCCTACACCAGCAAATTTATATATTTTCCTATACTACCAAAGATGGGTAGTTATCTTTATAGGTCTGCTAGCAAATTCCTTATATGCTGCTTCTTACACTATTGAACTTTTGCCCTTGAGATGATAACATTCTACCAAAGGGAAACACAAAATGAAGCCATAAAACATAAAAGTAAAATGCAAAAAAGAATCTATGTCATTACACCAAGAGTCTAAAATGTGCTATGTGACAATGAAGGAAATCTACAGGTGTTTGGTAATATAAAAACTTAACATCTCAGAAAAAAATGGGGGCTATTGTTGATGAAATCATAAAATTAACATCTTCTCCAGCAGAGTTCTCCCCAGATGTCAGATACTCAAAGGCAGATGTTTTGTAAAGCTGTTCCAGGCTGCCTCACAGACCAGAACTCACTAGAGAGACATGGGCAGAGGACTGGCTTACATAGGCCAAGGAGCCTTGAGAGATGCCTGCTGGCCTTGTGTGCTGCCGTTGATGTCCTCCAGCAGTGGTTGCCCATGCCTGAGGTGGATCAACTGCGTCTGGACAGTCCTTTTTGCTGCAATTCCTATTTTCATTCCAAGATGTCCTGTTTAATAACTTGCTCTGGCTTCTGGACAGCTGTCTGCAACTTGTTTTTTTTTAAGGGGGAAAAAATTCAGTCTGTCTTGCAATATCCAGAAACTTTTGGAAAAATTGACCAACACATGGTAGAATTTATTTCTGATCAAAGCATGGACATAATCCTGGTTCACAGGAGAAGCAAGGCAAGCCCCAAATGATGAGTCCAACTCATGCACTGAGGTCCTGGTAGAGCTTTGAAGCAAAACCTGGCCTGGGAGTTCCTGGAGAGATATAGCTGCTCTGTCAGCAGTCTCAAAGTGAATACTTGCATAACAGAGAAAAATAGATAACAAATCACATATAGGATAAAACTTATTTATTTTTAATGCATTTTAGTACAGGGTCTCACTACACAGATTGGATTCTCAGTGTCCTCCTGCTTTCAGCCTCCCAAGCATTGGCATTAGAGGCCATGCCACCATGCCCAGTATCAGTCACTGTCTCAGCATGCCCTGGGGGCGGTGGGATTGAACTACAGTCCCTGTGCACTCACCCCTGCTTGCCTAAGCAGGCACTTTAGATTGCTGAGCCAGCTCACTGGATCCCAATTCTTTATCATTCTGCGTGTTGACTCTATATTCTTGAACTATCTTTATTCACAGTGAGGGAATCAGCAGTGTGGGGTATGTAAAAACTGCACACAATATTATGAAAAATTCTTGCCAGGTAAAAACTTTGAATGCCTAAAAGCCAAGCTGTGTGTATTAATCTCTTGATTGGAAAGCCACAGAGTTCATGTAATTCTTCCAGGAGTGGTTACAGAGATTACTCATCTACTAGTAATAGCAATTCCATTGTTATTATAAGTCTGACATGCCTACAATATTCTTCTTTTTGTTTTCCTTTGGACCAGAGATTGAACTCAAGACCTTGCAATTGCTACATAGTCACTTATGTGACTAAAGTACCTCTCCAGTCCTTATGATTTCTTCTTAAATACTAATAAACTTTTTAATGGTATTCATAATAGCAAAGGATATTTTGTTAAGTTATGCTTTTTTCTGGAAAATACTTAATATTTATTATTTACACCTTGTAAAGGGATGCTGATATGTAATTTAATAAATGTAAGAGCTTGGGGCTAGGGAGATGGCCCAGTGGAATAAGCACTTCCCTGGCAAGTGCAAGGGCCTGAGTTCAATCCCCTGTTCTGCCAAAACAAAACCAAAAAAAAAAAAAAAAAAGGAGGAGCCAAATGTTGTTATTATTACTACTTTCGAGATGTTAAAAGTGAGCCAGAGGAAAGTTAAATAATTTATCCATACCCTCAAAATAAAGTTCCAAAATTGGAATACAATCCTTCTTTCTCAGAAATCTATATTCTTAAAAACAATAAGGCCAGCGAATTACCTCAGAGGTCTAATGTACCTGCTTGGGCAAGCTTAGGCAAGCACATAGGGACTGTGGTTCAATCCCCAGCACCACATACCATGCCAGATCTGCCCCCAGGGTGGGCTGAGCAAGTCACAAAAGATAAAAATAAAATTAAATTTAAAAATACTGTATTTTTTTATTTCCATATGTAGACAAACACTATTAATGATTTATTTAAATTTCTCTCTAATTAAAAAGTAATTATGAATTACAGTACAGCTTTATTTTCCTCCATATATTGCATATAGAAAGCTATATAAACTATATTATACTATATCTAAGCTATTTTCCAAAAAGTTTAGTTCTGTAGTAACTCATAAATTACTTTTCAGCAGATTGTGCATTATAAACAAGATAATTACTCACTAAAAAGTTGAATTATAAAAATATTCAGACATTTTACTGATTAGTAGGTTTTATTGTGGTTATTTATGATTATTGCATAATAGGTTGAAGCATTTTAACATTTGCTATTGAACAATGAATAAAACTAGTTGAAATAAAAGCAGGGCGTGGTGGCGCAGGCCTGCAATCCCAGCACTCAGGAGGCTGAGGCAGGAGGATTGTTGTGAGTTCGAGACCAGCCTGAGCTACAAAGTGAGCGTAAGGCCAGCCTGGACTGCATAGTGACACCCTGTCTCAAAAAAAAAAAAAAAAAAAAAAAAAAAAAAAAAATAGTTGAAATAAACTTCTCAGCTGGTTCCAATATTTTACTAAAAAGTATGAGAATATTCAATATTTTTATATTAAGTAAAATTTTAGAGCCTTATTTAAAAGCACTCATTTGCAAATTAAAGCTAATTTGCTACATTCATTAAAGCTACACTTACCTAAAATGATTTTCACTTGATTATGTATATTATGATTAAATGATGCTTAGTATGCAAATACCACTTAGATTCATTTACATATGTTACTTAAATCACAAGCTCTTATGATCATAGTAGAGTTACTCAAAATACAAAGACTTCTACCATATAAACATTAGACTGTCACCCACTGTATCGAGGCAAAAATTTTTAGAGTAGTTTACTTGTACTACTTACCTTGCAAAGTGAAAATGTAATCAAAATTAATGAAAATTGTCTTATCAAAAGTGTAAAGATGGTATAAAATACATGCATGTACAAAATTTTAAAAAGATATATGTATATTTGTGGAACATTAACAAAAGATCTTTAACTGGGCATGATGGCACATACCAGTAATATCAGCTACCTGAAAGCTAGAACAGTGGCATCAAAAAATACAGGTTGTCCTGGATATTCAAGAATACCTTGTCTCAAAAAAAAAAAAAAAAAAAAAAAAAAAAAAAAGAAAGAAAGAAAGAGATATTAAAAACAGCTGGCTTTGGGGCCAAGGAGATCTCAGTAGAATAAGTGCTTGCCTGGTAAGAGTTCAATCCCCAGTACTGCAAACAAACAAACAAACAAACAAACAAAAAAAAAAAAACAGTTGGAAGTGTAGCTGCAATCATTGGGTGTCCCATGGTACTTCAATCCCTGATGACACAAGAAAGTGAATGTGCAAGACCTATGCAGGTGTTGGTGAGGTATATGCTTCCAGTCGCTATACACAATCTCCTTCTACCACAGGAAGTAGTAACTAACGAAATCCAGAACCTGAACTTATGCATGCGTGCGTATTTCTAAGGTTACTTGTATGAAAATATAAGTATTTATTCATATCAAAGACTAATTTGGAGGAATGAGTATGGGAACATGTAAGATAAATGAAAAAATATTTTAACAGTATATATTACTTTCACCTTGTTGTTGTAATAAAAGTGAGTATTATCTTGTAATGCCTAAAATATTCCATTAATTTTACCATTGCAGTAGTCCCAACAAAGTTTGAAACAGTATCTGGCTTTGCATCTCATGGTTATTAGGTATTCTCCAACTGTACAACATAGAATACTTACAATTGGCAAAATCTTAATACATATGATTTAGAGTGGGGCTACATGAAATTCACTAGTATTTCAAGCATCATAAGTATTTTTATCATAGCATTGCTTTACATGATACTATTTTAGAGATTTCTGAAATATGCCTTGACTTGCAAAATAGTTTATAACCATCTTTTTATTCTTACATGTATGTAACACACAGTTACATTAACTATGAGAAATTGATTTATATCTGCATATTTCCCATACCCTGATCCGTTTGATGCCTCCTCTCCAAAGACTTGGCTCCTCCTCTCTGATTTCCTTCCTCTTCTTCATGGAATCTTCCTTTATCTCACTCTTTATTGTAATCCATTTTCCCATATGAGAAAAATACATAATATTTAATTTTTGATATCAGATTTATTTCACTTGTCATGATGATTTCAAGAACATTCCATCTTCCCAAATATAATTTGAATTTATTCTTCTCTGTTGCTTATTAAAATTTCATTTTATATATGTGTTACATATGTAAAGATTAAGGACGAGTGAAATATTTGCAGACATTCTGATACAACGTAAGATCTGGGAAGGTACAGAGGTTAGGGAGTCTCAGAAAACTAGGATTAAATGTCCCGTTCAACCCAGCTATTCCCCTCCTGGGTATTTTTCCAGAAGAACGGAAAACATGCCACAGAGTTCTGTGTGCATGAATGTTGCGAACAGCATAATTTATCATAGCTAAATCTCAGAAGAAACCCAAATGCCCATCAATTGAGGAATGGATTTAAAAAATGATGTATTTTTATACAATGGAGTGTTATTCAACTATAAAAAGATAAAGATTTTATAGTTAATGGATAAAGCTAGAGACCATACTCATAAGTGAAATGAATCAGACCTGCATGTGGAAACATAGTATTTTCCTCTAGTGTAAGCCCATGAAAGAGTAAATAGGGTCTGATGGTGCAGTGGGCACTGTAAAAAGGAAGGAACTATCCAAAGGGAAGGAGCACTGGAATGAGGGGAAGGAGAAAATAAATGAGAAGAAATGGAGAAAAGAAATACTATCTCCAGACCCAGCACAGCCTACCCTGTGAAAAACCCCAGGCCTGCTAAGTGAGAGAGAACTTTCCCAGCATTCTCCACCCTGCCCCGGCCCTCTGGACCCAGCCCAGCCTGCCTTGTGAGTGTGAACATCCACCTCCCTTTTGGGAGCACTGCAGATCCACCAAAGCCCAGGCCTGATGAGTCTGTTGGTGAGCTTGTGTGCTCTCCTGCTGCCCCCATACACCTCCAGACCAGTCCAGGCCTGACATACAGGCCTGGGGTGAAACTCTGCAGTTGAAGTCCCTGCAGTGAGACCAGAGTCAAAACCATGCAACTAATCCAGGAGCAGATCATCATGCCAAAGGGGCAAATCAGGCTCAACTCCAAGGACAGCAACAGGAAGGAGTTAAGCACAGCAGCCAGACCCAAGACAGGCACAACTACATGAACTAGAACTTGGTATATGAATTTCTGAATTTCATAAGGTGCTAAAGTTATAACTGCACCAAAACTCTGCACAAAAGGTCAGAGCTCACAGCTTTAAGAAATGATAAAAACAAAGAGCTGAATGCAATCAACCTCATGACTTGAGTCCACCCAGAACAAGTACAGAAAACACTAGCTCAGCTGAAATATATGAATTAATAGCATTGCCTGTAAAGAAACAACAGCAGAAAGTTATAGAGGAACTCAGAGCATAATTTACTTCTGGAATAAAAAAAGAAGTATCTGAATTCATCGCATCTGAAGTAAAGAATCAAATGCAGAAACATATGGATGAAACCCAATCTGCAAAAAACATTGCAGTAAAAGAATTAATAACTGCTTATAAAGAGGAAATCGATTAAAAAAAGTAGAGGAGATTAGAAAACTAAATGATTTGTTGGATGAGCAATAAGGAAAGAAATAGATTATGTGAAGCAGAGTCAAAAGAGATATTGAGCAAATCAAAATCTCAAACACAAGCTTATAAAACTGTTTGAGTGAAAGTGAAGACAGTTTCAGATCTTGAAGATGCTGGTGCAGCTAGTGAGCAGGTAAGAAAAGATATCTTAAGACTTTTTTTTTTTTTTTTTGCAGAACCGGGAATTGAACTCAGGCCCTTCTGCTTACCAGTGAAGTGCTTATTCCACTGAGCCATTTCCCTGCTCCCCCAAGAAAAGATATCTTAAAAACAACTAGGATGCAGGAAAAAATAAGTCATCACATGCAAGACAATGCCAAGATGAAAAATGTGAGACTAATACACATCAATGAGAAAGAAGGAGTCAACACAAATGATATAAAAAGAATATGGATAGAAGTAATAGCAGAAAACTACCCAAATATGAGGAAACAATCAGACATTCAGAAAACCAAAGCTTAGAGAATACCAAATAACTTCAACTCCATTAAAAACAGAAGAACACATATAATAGTCAAGATCCCAGAAATCCAGCACAAGAACAATATCCTGAAAGCTGCTAGAGAAAAGAAGCAGATCACATTCTTAGGAAAAACCCATCAGAATTATGGCTGACTTCTCTGCACAAAGCATGAAGACAAGAAGAGCATGAAGTAGAGTACTTCAAGTCCTCTATGTAAACAAATTCCAGCCGAAACACTATAACCTGCAAAACTCTCTTTCAAGTATGATGGAGAAGTGAAATATTTCCATGAGAAAGAACAACTGAAGAATTTCATGATGACAAAGCTAACACTACATCGACTACTGAATGATGTTCTAGAGAGGGACCAAAACGACCAGAACTCCATGAATGAGAATGGAAGGAACCCAGTAAACAGGGCAAACAATTAAACACAGGAGAAAAAAGGAGTAAACAACAGCAGGTAAATAACATGTCAATCATATGTCAATATATCTCAATTATAACCATCAATATAAATGGACTCAATTCAGCAATTAAGAGAACTAGACAGGCACAGTGGATTAGGAAACAGAATCCAACAATATATTGTATACAAGAAACACACTTAACTCAAAGATTCATAGGCTGAAAGTCAAAGGATGGAAAAAAAAATACTTCATGCCCCAGCACCTCAGGAAAAAGCAGGGATAACAATCTTGTTCTGAGACAGTCTCAACCTCAAACCAAATATCATCAAGAAAAACAAAGAAGGCAAATATATACTGGTTAGGGAAAAAATTCAACTGGAAGAGGTAACACTCATAAATATGTATGCACCAAACATGTCAGCACCCAACCATGTAAAAAAAAAATCTTAATGGAAATGAAAAATCTAATCTCCAATAGCACAAACTGAGCAGGTGACCAAAACACCACCTTATCCCAGAAAGATAGTCAACCAAAAAAATTCAGCAAAGAAGTAGTAGAACTGAACCAGAACCTGGAACAAATGGACCTGGTGGACATATAGAGAGTGTTTCACCCAACCACAGCTGAATACACAGTTTTTTCACATGCACATGGGATGTATTCTAAAATATACCACGTACTGATCCTTAGGTCATGCTTAAACATATGTAAGAAAACAGAAATTATCTCATGCATATTATCTGACCACAGTGCAATGAAACTGAAAATAATTGCCAAAATGAACAACAACAACAAAATAAACCTAAATTCATGGAAATTAAACAATACCCTACTCAGCAATCAATAGGTCACAGATGAAATTAAAAAAGAAATTCAACAATATCTACAATTCAATGAAAATTCAATCACAATTTATCAGAACTTATGGGATGCGATGAAAGCACAGGGAAAAATCATAGCTATGAACTCACAAATTAGGAAAGCAGAATGGGAACAAATAAATACACTAATGCTGCACCTCCGACATCTAGAAAAGGAAGAGCAAACCAAACCTAGAGCCCAAAGATGGGAAGAAATCATAAAGATTAGAGCAGAAATTAATTAAATTCAGATGAAGAAAACAGTTCAAAAAAAGCAATGAATCAAAAAGCTGGTTCTTTGAAAGACTAATTAAAACTGATAAGCCACTAGCTAACCTCATCAAAAAGAGGAAAGAAAAAATTCAAATACAAGTAATAAGGAGTGAAAAGGCTGTAATCACCACAGAGCCAGTGGAATTTCGGAAGATTATCAATAGCTCCTTTGAGAATCTATACACTCACAGAATAGAAGACACAGATGAAATGGAAAGATTCCTCGAAAGCAACAAATTACCAAAACTTCAATGACCACATAGGAAATATAAAGTACATGTGTTGGTATATAAGTTTGGATCTACCTAGGTCTTAACCATCCAGCAGAAAAGCATAAATGTATAAAAATGAAGTATACATCGTGAGCCCATAATATTAAGCTGAGCTGTAAATGGATATGGTCTACAATTTCTTTGAATAACTCCCTATGGTTGCAGAATGCTG
>PVKA01039260.1:0-19604 GCA_004027165.1 Ctenomys sociabilis
ACATCCTGAAATAAAATATTCAATCAAAAAGGGTAGGGAAGATGGCTTAGTGGAATAAGTGCTTGCTTGGCAAGCACAAGGACCTGAGTTCAATCCCTGGTTCCACCAAAAAAAAAAAAAAAAAAAAAGATTCAATCAAAAAATGAGCAATACTTCTCAAAAGAAGTACTGATGGCCGATAAACCATGAAAAAAAAATGCTCAACATCTCTGGCCATTAGAGAAATGCAAATTAAAACAGCGTTTAAGATTCCAAGGGCTGACCAAATAACTCAGCAGATTAACTCAGACCCAGGGACTGGGAGTTCGATCCCTGGGCTGGCTGTGCCAGCCCCACCCCCTGGGGCATGCTGACCTGAGATTGAGACTAGGTGTGGTGCTGCACACCTGTAATCCTAGCACTTGGGAGGCCATAAATAGGAGGATCACTACAAGTCTGATCTATGTAGTGACACCCTGTAGACCCTGTAGACCCTGTCCTAATTACAAAAAAAAAAAAAAAAAAAAAAAAAATCCATCTTACTCTAGAAAGAATGGCTATCATCAAGAAATCAAATAATAACAAATACTGGCAAGGCTTCAGGAAAAAAGAACTACATTGTTGGTGGCAGTTTAAACTTGCACAATCACTACAGAAGTTAGCATGAAGAAGCATCAAAAACTAAAAGTAGAAATTTCATTTGACCCATCTATTTCTCGTCCAGCTTCAGTATTTTCCTGCAAGAGTTAAAGCTATTATGTCACAGTGGCTCATGAACATCTATATTCATAGCAGTACAACTCATCACAACTATTTCTTGGAGGTGGCCTTTATGCCCAGAAACAGATGAATGGTTAAAGTGAGGTGTTCAGATGCAATGGAGTGCTGCTCCGCCAGAAAAAGATAAACTCCAGTGCTCTGCAGGCAAACGGGAGAGCCTGGAGATTGGAACATTAGGTGAAATAGAAAACTCAGACACAGAAGCTAAAATATCACGTGGGTGATCTTTAACTCAAAATAGTAACAAAGAGCAAGGTAAGAACTAGATTGTAGAAAATACGGAGCTGGATCTTCTGCAAAAGGGAAAGAGACTGGGAGATGGAGGGAGGAGTCAGGGGAAGGAGAGATGAAGACAAAGAAGTAAGGCGTGTTATGTCCGCGCGCTAGCTCCCCAGGGTATATAATCGTTATGTACGCAGCTGTACCGACACCAAGAGGAACAGAAAAGTCAACGCCAGGAAGGGAAGAAGCGCTCAGCATGCGATGCCCGACAGCACGAGAAAGCGTTCAGCGTCTGGTGGTGCCACTGCCCAAGAGCGAGGTCGTGAGGTGCACCAATGTGGAAGCAAGGCTGTTTCTTCTTTGTTCCTGTCAAAATCATGATTGGAGCTATTTTCAGAAAAGTATATCCGAAGTAAGGGCTGGCCAAATAGCTCAGCAGATTAAAGCGCCTGCAAGCAGTGGTAGGGGCTTGGGGTTCAATCCCTGGGCCTACTGTGCTGGCCCAGCCCTTGTAGTGCACTGAAATGGAAACTGAGACTGGGCGTGGTGGTGCACACCTGGAATCTCAGCTCTTGGGAGGCTGTAAACAGGTGGATCACTATGAGTCTGATCTGGTAGTGAGACCCTGAACACCCTATAGACCCTTCCCTAAAAATAGAAAAAAAGAAAAAGAAAGAAAAGTATATCAGAAGGAATGACTGTACAAACATGCTTTGCAGGTCATGCATGGAAGTTACTTAGGGAGGCTGACTACCGCTTACACCAGTGCTTCTCAAACTTTAATACGCATAGGAATTGCCTGGCCATCTTTTTTCTTTCTTTTTTTTTTTTTTTTTTTTGTCTTTTTGAGACAGGGTCTTACTATGCAGTTCAGGCTGGCCTCGAGCTCACTTTGTAGCTCAGGCTGGTCTCGAACTCACAACAATCCTCCTGCCTCAGCCTCCCGAGTGCTGGGATTACAGGCATGCGCCACCACGCCCGGCTGGCCATCTTTAAAAGATGTAGACTTGTGACTCAGTAAGTCCGTGATGAAACCTTAGCTTTTGCACTTCTGTTGAGCCATCAGGTGACATCAGCGCTGCCAGTCTGGAGAGCAAACTTGGAGAAAAAGGACCTAGCAAAACTCTAGAAGAAAGAACTTGTTAGAATTGCTGTGGGTGGGAGCTTGGTGATTCTGTGTATCGCAGTGCACACCCTTCACCTGCAACTTTGGAACCTGCAAATGATAAAATCCCGAAGTATTTTCATGACTCCTTTGCAAAGCAAAAGCTGGTTTGAACTGGTGATGTTAGTCTACTTAGAAATCTTTTTTTCCAATTTTGCGCGAATATTTATGTTTCCTTGCAAAAATGCTGGTGTCTTCGAACATAGGAAGCTGCTTTAAGCCCTGCTGCCATGTCATGTTTGTGAGGCACGGGGCTGTATTTTATTTTTATTTTTATTTATTTATTTTTTTGTCTTTTTTGAGACAGGGTCTCATTATGCAGTTCAGGCTGGCCTTAAGCTCACTTTGTAGCTCAGGCTGGTCTTGAACTCACAACAATCTTCCTACCTCAGCCTCCTGAGTGCTGGGATTACAGGCATGCACCACCATGCCAAGCTACAGGGCCGCATTTTAGAACCTCATCTAAAGGATTCTGAAAAAAAATAAATAAATAAAATAAAAAATAAAAAAATAAAGGATTCTAAATACTGCAATGTTTCTGACTCGGAGAATCTGTGGGCCTATGGCAATCTTTGATGCTTGCCCTATCCAAAATCTTCCTTCTCTAGGAGTTTGCTGTTGGCTTTATGGACCTGTGCAACCCAGGCTTCCCATTCTTGGCCCCAGAAGGTAGGGCCAGCGCAGCATGTGGAACCAGGGATCGAACCCTGGCCACTGCGCTTACCTAAGCAAGCACTTAGTCTGCTGAGCTATACCACCAGCCCTCCAACCTCACTTTCTTTAACTAGGTCCTATATTGTAAAGGTTCACTCACTCTCAGCTGTGCCACCGGCTAGTGACCAAGCCTTTAACATGGGGACCTTAGGGAGGCATTCCAGATTCAAATGATAACATCCATAAAACCAAACAATGGGCTTGGAGAGCTTCCAACATGGTGAACACCTGCAGGTACCCAGAGGGTGGAGCACTCCAATTCCATGGGAACAGACTCTTCAGTATTCCAGATCTTTTTGTTTGATATCCTTTCTATGAAACCAGTCAGTAGTGATTTCTGCATTCTCTGAACTCTTAGAGAAAATTATAGAACCCGACAAGAACGCTGTAGCCAAGTCAGAGTGAGGTGTGGGTAACTTGGGGAGTGTTTCTTATTATTGGAGCAGAGGGTTCTGTTTGTGGGCCTAAATGCTTAATCTGCGAAGTATGAATTAACTCTGGTTTAGTTAGTGTCAGAGTTGAATAAAATTGTAGGTCATCCAGCTGTCACTGAGGAGGAGAAAGTTGGCGGTGTGGAAGCCTCACGTGCAGTGTCAAGAGTCCTGAGTAGAGACGCTCTCTCTTGGTGTAGACCGAGCCTGAGGCTAGCGCTTTTGGTGCTGAAGTCTGTGGCTTCGTTGTAACCGTCCTTTCTGCCCTTGAATTCTGTAGCGCACACCATGGTCTTATACGAAACTACAGTTTTGTCAATGAGTTTCATTGACTTGCAGCCACAAAGGTCTTCACTGTGACACTAACTTTTTGCTTACCCCAATAAACATGTGTCAGCCTCTGGAGAATGGACGTACAGACCAAATTCCCAAGAGAACGCTGATTTATTCATTTCCATCCTGAGTAACTACCAATGAGACCAAAATACTCGTGCTCACGGGTCAGCTTGTTCTGTCCCAGTAGGAAAATCTACACGAGAAGCCAAATTACCATGACAGAGCTGCGGGATGAGTGCAGACAGAGCCAGATAATTAGGGGATCCGAGCAGACTGTCTCCCAGCTAGCACGCTGCAGGCGCTTTGCTCCATTTTCAGGGTGTACCCAGCCTGCCAAGTGGTACACATGTGTGACTGTGCTCAAGCAATCTTGGAAAAGAGGCCAAAGCAACTAAAACCGCTTCCCCTATAGGCCGAGCCAGCTAATGAGATGTTTACCTAAAATTAGTAGTTGTCAAAACATTTCCCATGTGATGGAACAGCTTCCATGGCTTCCTGAGGATTCTCCCCGAAAGGGACTGGAGACTGTTGTGTGGGGTGCAGTTCTTTTGCTCCCGCTTCCCTCTTTGTCTCCTCTTCTCTCCATTCTCTGTCCTGCTTCTCTTTTGTTCTTATTCCTGAGGTCTGTTTACAATGATCTAAGTAAGGCTGTGTGTCTCCCACCTTCATCTCCCCAGAACTGAGGGTTAGAGGTCGGGTCTTGAGAGGTAAACAACCAACACTGGTGCCAGATGGAGAAAATGAGTGGAACAAATCTGAGTCTGAGCTGGGGGCCCAGTTGACATGGAATGTGAAGGCCAGGAGGAGCCAGTCACCCTGGACCCCAGGCCGGAGTGGCAGGACTGACGTCATGCCCTGGAAATGGAACGAGGGGCCCAGAATGGAACAGGAGACTGGACTAAGAGCAGCCCAGGGTAGAAATAAATAAGGAGGTGACAAACAGTTGTTCTAATTTGCATTGCCCATTGACCAGCTCGACATTTTCTATTTCTCTAACATTGCCATATGTGCTTGTTGAAAAAAAAATCTGTGCGAGATTGAATTTGCATAAATCCAGAATTGCTCAACTCACAGGGTGTTTTGTTTATAATTCACCAGCTTTTCCTTTTTTATTTTAGCTTCTCTTTCCTGCTGCTAGAGTTTCTCGTACTAATCCATTAATAAGCAGACTGCCTCAAATCTAATGTTTGTTGTTCTTTAGGAAGATATTTATGTGTCGAGTGGCAATGAAAAGGTAAAACACATTAATCTGAAACATTCAACTCTATTGCTGTTTATGTTTTGTGATATTTAAATGATGAAATATTATTAGACCATAAATGGTAACTTGCACAGTATTTTAAAACCGCCTTTAAGCTGAATAAAGCCTGTCGTAACCAAATAAAGGGTTTTCAGTCACACAGATTATATATATTTATATTTGTTTACTATTGCTGCTGTAATTTCTTTTCTTTTCTTTTCTTTTTTCAGTACTGGGGATTGAACTCAGGACCTTGCACTTTCCAGGCAAGCACTTATTCTACTGATCTCTTTCCCTACTATTGCTGCTGTGACTTTTTCAGTTTAATAGCTTAAGACAAAGCAGATCACCTCACAGCTCACCAGAGCAGGAGTCCTAAAAGCCAGATGTTCCAAGGCTTGTGTTTCTTTGGGAGGCTGGAGGAGAAAATCTGTTTCCACCTTCTAGAGAGTTTGCCTGAATTCCTTGGCTCATGGTCTTGTCTTCCACCTTCAAAACCAGCAGTTGTAACACTTTCAGTTCTCTTTGTCTGTTATTCATCTGATTTCAGTTGCAAGGGCCCGGGTACAATCCCCAGTTCCACCAAAACCAAACCAAACCAAACCAAACCAACAAAAAACCCCCTAAACACCAAAAAGCAAAAAGCAAACAAAAAACAAAATGCAACAACAAAGAAAGCAAAACATCCAGGGCTGGGTACTTTATAAAGAAAAGAGGTAATAGGTAGGTATACTGTAGTTTTACTTCCTCTGGAGGCTGAAGCAGAAGAACTGCAAGTTTGAAGCTAACTTGGGCAATTTAGTGAGACTCAAAATATAAATAAACAAGCAAATAAGTAAGTAATATTTATTTAGTTCACAGTTCTGGAAGTTCAAGGGCATGGATCTGGCATCTACTCATCTCCTTATGAAGAACTCAGAACTGATGCCAAGGACTTATATGGGGGAGGATCACATGGTGAGCGAGGTGGCCAGAGAGTGCGGAGGGAGTCAGGCTCCTTACCCTTACATCCCATGAGAGCTGCCTTCAGGTCTTCTGAGACCAGGGTCCCCAACAGCCTAACCACCACCCACTAGGCCTCACTCTTTGAAGGTTCCACACCTCAATACCACTACGCCAGGACTGAGCTTCTGATACAGGAATCTTCAGTGCAAAACTCATTGCCAAACAAAGCACTGTTATCTGCAGCCCCTGCCTCAGCCATTGCAGGGACTGTCTGCTCCTCTGACCTCCCTGCTTTGCTCTGATTCTAATCTGTGTGATTGCGGTAGGTCCCCCACATCATCCAGGGTGGTCTCCCCATGTGGAGAATTTATGGTTTATTTCTCTTTATTTTTTTTTGTGGTAACGGATTGACCTCAGGACCTCAGGCAAGCACTTATTCCACTGAGCTATCTCTCAGTCCTCCTTATAGTTTATTTCCTGACTACCCCCAAGGAGCTGCACATACGCCCAGGTAGAGCCTCAGGAAATATGGGCAGCTACAGGTACTTACTGTCAGGAGGTGGTTAGAGACCGTCCGTGGGGGTGTGGCCTGGCAAATGACAGCTCCCTTCCTCCTTTCTCTCTCTTCTTCCCTACCCCAGGGGTAGCTTTTCCCCTGCTGGCCCCTCCTGCCATGCTGGGCTTTGCCTTGGAGTAAGCTGGCCATGGCTACAACTGCAAGCCAAAAAAAATTACTCTTCCTTTGGGCTGTGGGTGGCGGGCATGGGGTGTCAGCCATGAGAAAAAGACTAAGACCTGAGAATCTAAATTTGGTCCCACTTGTGAGTGTCTTTCACCACAGTCCCTGGTTCTGCTGACTGGGACATAGATGACATTGGGTGACCTATTATAGTACGCATTTATACTGTCTAGATTATTCTATACTAATTTATAAAACATGAATAAAACAGAATTCAGGAAACTAGAAAAAATATAACTAATGATTTCACTACGGTTATGGTTTGTGTCTAGTTGTCCCCCCAAAGCCTCATATAGTCATGGGGTGGGAATTTCTAGAGTTTGTGATTAACTCATGATCCGCTGGGATTATGTGTAATCCAAGGCTGGGATTAAGGGTGTGAGTACTTCCCCTAGCCTGGGGCAGAGAGCCTGAATGTAATAGAAGAGTCAGACAGACAGACTTTCTGTAGCCATTGGTCTCAGTTGTTGCCGTGCAGATGCCATGGACGGCTGCCCTCTGCCCTGTGCCCCTCTGCCTTGGAGCCAGCTGAATATGGACTGAAACCTCCAGGAACTGTGAGCTATTATTTAGGTTTATTACCTTTCCTTTCTTCATTTTGGGTGTTGGGTATTTGTCCCAGCAATGACAGAAGAATAAATAAGTCAACTACTAAAAGATAAAACCTAAGGAAGTCTTCCTTCTAACTTTAAACAATGAATAGTTTTTACATATGACATATACAATATTAGGTCCCAATTTTTCACTAAATATCATATAATAGTTTATTTCCCATGCAAACATAGTTTGAGCAAGTGTACTGAGCATATAATATTCTTTTTTTTAATTTTAGGGAAAGGTCTACAGGCTGTTCAGGGTCTCCCTATTAGATCAGACTCGTAGTGATCCTCCTGTTTACAGCCTCCCAAGAGCTCGGATTAGAGGTGCGTGCCATCACACCCTGTCTGAGTTATAATATTCTACTGAGTAAGTACATCAAATTTTACTTATGCCTTCTTATTTTGGAAATTTTAATTGTCTCAATTTTTTGATATAAATCTGTGACAAACAGTTTTGCTTATAAATTTTTCTTTGGAATAGATTTTCAAGTTTGGAATGATGATATCAAAGGCTGTCAAATATTTTTCAAGGGATTTATACCAACTTTAGACTCTCTGGAAATATATTGCCATGCATTTTACTATTTCTCCACCAGCACCGCACAGAACAACCATGTCACAGCAATATCTTTCCTAATTGGGGGTGGGGCGGTTCATAACTGTAATCCCGGCACTTGGGAGGCTGATACGGGCAGGAAGATCACTGAGAGTCTGAGGCCAGCCTGGGCTACATAATGAGACCCTATCTCAAACAAAATAAAATAAAAAAACAAGAAAACAAAATTTTTTCCTAATCAAGTAGGCAGCATAGACACCTATTGTTTTAATTTGCATTCATTTATTTACAAGGGAGACTGAATATTTTTTCGTGGGCTTGTTTGTGATCTAGCTGCAGTTCTTTGATTAAATGATTTATATGTTTTACTTTTGGGGATCAAAAATAATATAATTTATTATTATAAGTATATAAAAGATCTATATATTAAGAAGTTTATTATAATACTTGCTATATTTATTTTTTCTTGTCCTGTTTCTGTACCTTTTAATATCTAGATGTTTTAAATGTGTATATGGTCTTATCTATACAAAAAAGTTATTTTTTAGTCCTTTCAGAATCCCCCTACCCCTACATACACAGTCTATTTAATTTTTCTTTTAGTTTCTCTTACGGCTTAACAGGCATCTCTTTAACCTCCCTGGAATTATGTGGTTAGGAAGCAAGTGAAGTATCTCCAACTACCTGCTCAATTTTACCTGAAGGAAGGGTGGGCTTTATTTGTACTTCTGAGTTGTCTGCAAAGAACCTCCGGCCTGTCCTCCTCAGATAGAAGAAATAAAAAAGAATTGCAGGTGGGGTGTGGTGGTGCATACTTGTAATCCCAGCACTGGGGAGGCGGAGGCAGGAGGACCCTTGCAAGTTTGAGGCCAGCCTGGGCTATAGAATGTGAACTGAACAGTAGAGTGAGACCTGTCTCAAAAAGACAAAAACAAAACAAAACAAAAAAAAAAAAAAACCAAAACAAAACACCCTCCCAAAACAAAACAAAAACAAAAACCAAACACCTCATAAAACCAAATCAATATGTTAAATTAAAATCAATATGGAGGGCCAGCTCAGTGGATTAAAGTGCCTGCTTAAGCAGATGCAGGGGTCTGAGGCTCAACCCCAGCCTGCCATGCTGGCCCCACTCCTAGGGTGTTCTGAGACAGCGACTGAGACAGGGCATGGTGGCACACGCCTGTAATCCCAGTGCTTGGGAGGCTGAAAACAGGAGGATCACTATAAGTCTGATCTAGCGATGAGACCCTGTACTAAAACAAACAAACAAACAAACACCTCAAAGAATCAGATACCCAAAGGGTAGGGGATGAAAACCAGCTGCAGCTCAATACAGGAAGAGCAGTAGTAATAGTCATTCATTCATTCATTCATTCATTCATTCATTCATTCATTCATTCTTTTCTTTTCTTTTTTGTCCTTTTGAGACAGTGTCTCACTATGAAGGTCAGTCTGGCCTTGAGCTCTCTTCACAGCCCAGGCTGCGAAGCTCCCAAGTATGGTATCCTCTGCCTAGCCTCCCAAGTGCTGGCATTGCAGGTGTGTACCACCACACCTGGCATCAATAGTATTTCCAGAGTTCTTCTTTTAGCATCTCGTACATACATTTATAAAAACAATGAATCATATATGCTGCTTTTACTTTGCCCCTGACAAATTATACTCTGTGGGTACACAGTACTTGCATTAAAATAGAAATTGATCTAATTGGTTCCCACGTTCTTCTTAGGGTCTCATATACAGCTGTCCTCTGCTTCACATGACCCAGCTCTTTTGTCACTTTTGGGTTGCTTCAATTTTCACTCTTATAACTGATATATCAGTAACGTTTTTACCCATAGTTCTTTGCATAAACATGAGTAAGGATGTATTCAGTACAATCTCCTGTGAAAAGGCCATTTAAAGTTAGTCCCATTTTTTTTTTTTTCATTCATATATTTGGTACAGGGTCTCACTACACAGCTCGGACTCGTAGTGATCCACCTGTTTTCAGTCTCCCCAGCACTTGGATTATAGGCAACGTGGCATGTGGGACTGGAGACCAAACCCTGCTCCCTACGCTTGCTAAAGCAGGTGCTTCCGTCTGCTGCGCTATCTCGCCGGCCCAGTAGGTCCTATTTTCACAGGCAGGGTTAGATTGTCCTTCAGAAAACTTGTACAATCTGCATTCCTTTCAGCAGAGTGTAAGCATGGTGGTCATTGTGCAAGTTGGTGGCACTAGATATTGCCAATCTTTTCTAATTCTATTTATTTTATATTGAATGTTTCTAAAGTTGCTTTTAAAGTTTTGGAAGAATCTTAATATGCATTATAATATCTAGAGACGTTCAAAGTTTTCTTGTGAATTAAAGTCTAAGTGAGCATCTCCAACTGACTTCAGGTATGCGAAAGGGTCTTACTTGTTTACCCAGCAGGAAGGGCTTGGTGATGCTCAAACAAAGAACAGCCACGAATCTATTCCTTGCCCATGGTCTGAACCCACGGGAGTTCAGCAGGGAGTATGGGGCACTGTACATGTCAAGGACTCAGGCTGACGGGTCCAATGCACCCTGCATTCTGGAATCAATTTATTAGGTGGAAGAGGACCTAGAAATCCATGCTCCCGGTCTCAAAGCCTCCACCTTGATGAACTCAAGTCACTTTAGCTCCCGTGACATGTTCTACAGAAAGCCAAGAACACACTTCCCTTCACAGGGGAGGGGCACACAGGTTCACAATACGCTGGGGGAAGCGTTCCACTGGCAGGTATCTGGAAGGCTGCCACATCTCAGAGTGAAGGAGCTACTACTAGGCACACAGTATTTTTTATTTTTATTTTTTGTCTTTTTGAAACAGGGTCTCACTATGCAGTTCAGGCTGGCCTTAAACTCATTTTGTAGCTCAGGCTGGTCTTCAACTCACAACAATCCTCCTGCCTCAGCCTTCGAAGTGCTGGGATTACAGGCATGTGCCACCACTCCTGGCTAACAGGCACACATTATTACTCAAATGGCATAGCCAAGAAAATTTAGAGTTTAAGGAATAGCTCAAGAGTGCTCAGTAAGGGGCCAGCATACAGCTCAGTGGCACAGTGCCTACCTGGCAAGCAAAAGATCCTGAGTTTCATTCCCAGTGCAGAAAAAAAAAAAAGAAAAAAATTGTTTAGTAAGTAGGGGATTATAATGATCTGGGATTATAAATTAGCTCTAACTTTCTCAAAACACATACTCCCTTTGATCCCTGGCACCACATGCTGCACTGGCCCTGCCCCTGGGCATGCTGAGCTGGAGATGGAGTCTGGACATGGCGATGCGTGCCTGCAAGCCCACCACTAGGGAGGCTGAAGGCAGGAGGACCACCACGAGTCCGAGCTATGTTGTACTGTGACCCTGCATGGCAACAGCAACAACAACACCCCCACATACTCCTGCCACATGATCTTGGGAGCATCAGCAACACTTCCCAAAAAGTTCCGGCTTCGGAGTACCCATCTCCTTGTAGTTCCGTGTTCACGTGGGCTCCTCGGAATCGCTAGAACTGCTTTTGGGCTCCTTATTTTATCAGCCATCCATAAAACACAACACCGTGTGTTGTCTGTGACAGGCCTACCTGCTTCCCCTCTGAAAAGCTGCCCAGAGTGAGCACTGTGCCGTGCTGACAATTGCTGCACAAAGGTGCCTGTGGGCGTTTCCTTCGCGAGGCAGGCATTCTGATCCACTACTTGTAACAAGCACAGTCGCGTGGCTTTGAGCAAGTTTTCTTGCCAGTGTGCTATGCTCTGCACGTGCCTCAATGCAAAAACATCTGAAGAACGATAGTTCGAACAACTACAAAGGGCTTGATAAAATACAGGCTGCTGGTGCGGTGCCTCTTGTGTCTTGACAGTAATACTCCAGGAGTAGACAACTACAAATTTGGTGAGAATGCACTGCAGGTCAGTCACTGCTCGAAGTGTTTTAATATATTTTTGCCCTCAGTTATTCTTTGTAATGGCACTTGGAGATGTTCTTATTCAGAGTCTAGTGCTCGCTTCAGCAGCACATATACTTATTCAGAGTGCAGTCGTCCAATCAAAGAGGACCATGGCAGCCCAGTGAAGATTTCTGGCCTTTGATTTCAGCCCAGGGGTGATAACTATCTATTATGGATTTCCTTGGAGGGGTGTTCATCCTTTGCAGGACATTTATAATTCCTACACTATGTACTCAACCATCCCTGTATGATTTGGAAGTGGGTATTTGACTTTACATTTAGGACCAATAATTTAGGAGTGTTTTGGATGCAGGTAGCAGAAAACTCAACTCATCTTGGCTTTGACAGAAAAGGGGGAAGTAGGTTGTGTTCACTTTTGCACGTAGAAAGTGTAAGGACAGGATGGGTTCAGGAATAGCTTGATCTGAGAGGCCCCCAAGATCACTGGATTTAAATTTCACTCTATTTCTTGACCTGAGTTCTCCTAATGCTGGCTTCACCTTTCAAACTGTTGAGTACTTCAGTGGAAGGAAGGCTTCTGATAGCATCGATCTTCTGTTTTCCAAAGTTAAGTCCAGGATGTGAGGGCAACCTGGCTGTGACATCTGTCATCCCACTGACTGCCAGAGTTGATTCGGCTGATTTGGCTGGCTGGGTGGGTGTCCCCTTCCTCCCTCAACAATCTATGTGCATCCCTCCTGAAGCTGCACGCTCGGTCGAAGAGGACGACCACCCCCGATAGAGGAGGACTGTTCCTCGGTCAAGGGCATAGAGTAGCTGCACTCCCTGCTAGAACCTCCAGGCAAGTTCTCACAGTCCAAAGTTAAGTCCATAGAGAAGACCATGTGTGGGTCTTTCAGCAGGCCCACAGAGTGCCTATTGCAATGCACTGGCAGTAATTAGGCTCATGTCTATCTCTTAGGCAACCACCACAGGGAATGAATGACTAGGATGCTCTGATTGGTCAGGGCTGAGCTAACGCTCATCTCTGGAATCAAGGACATGACACTTCTCCCTTTGCATATGGACCCCCTCCCTCCCTGCAGCTTTATGAGGGTACAGCTGATAAGCAGAAATTGTATATATTTAGGTAGACACTTTGATGTTTGATGCACATTATGAAACCATCACAGGCAGTTTAGTTAGCATATCTATCATCTGCCATAATTACCGTGTGTGTGTGTGTGTGTGTGTTGAGAATACTTAAGACCTACTCTCTCAGAAAATTTCAGCTATACAACGCCTTCTTGTTAAGTTGCATAACCATGCTGTGCAGTGAATAACTCAAACCCTGTGCCCTTCACTCATTGGGTCCTCATTTCATCTCATTTTTATCATTTCTTTTTAAATTAAATTATACTTGATTTCACTTTTGAGTCAAGGCCTCACTATGTAGCCTGGGTTGGCCTTGAACTCTGATGATCCTCCTGCCTCGGCCTCCTGAGTGCTGGGATTACAGGTATGCACCACCAGGCCTGGCTCTTCTTGCTTTGAGATCCTGGTAACCACCATTCTCTCTGCTGCTTTTATGAGTTCAGTTCTTTTAGTTTCCACACATAAGCAAGACCGTTGTTATTTGTCTTTCTGTCTCTGGTTTATTTTGCTTAGCATAATGTCCTCCAGCTTTATTCATGTTGCTACAAATGCCTGGATTTTCATCTTTTTAAAGGATGAATAGTATTCCATTTTCATATATACATACCTACATGAGCGTGACACATTTTCTATGTGAATGCAAACTTCCTGAAGGGTGAGGGTGGCTCCACAAGGAACACTAGTGGTCAGAGAAAGCGGCCACTTAAAATTGGCCACATGCTGCATAGTGAAAGTAAGGGGCGATACTTCAAACTAGCTGTTCCCTTAGCATAGTTTATATTGTGAAAGCTTGATTCAGCAGTTTTCTGCAGGATAAAGAAAAATGTTCTTTAGAAGACAAATACTTATTCAATAATTAGTACAAAACATGGAGACTTTCCATTTTTTGTTAGCTGCTAGAAAACTTGAAGCTATAGTAATGTTCAATTACAGAGATTTCTTCTTCCCAAATTTCATTGTTATTTAACTTATCCCTTTAAAGTGTTTTTTTCAAACTTAAAACAACAACAAAAAGAGAAAACTACATCACACATTCTTAAAAGATAATTGGAGAAGAAAAATCCAGAGTTAATCATTATGGTTTATTTCTCCCTATGTTTATGCAAAAGAAATAAATCTAGTAAAACTAAAATCTATGAATGCCCCCCCATCCTCATGTTCATCTCCCCCTTTCAGAACACTGTCCTGTGCGATCAGAAGGAGTTTGTCTGACAGAGTCTCTGTCTAGCCTCCTGCCTATGGTGGCTGTGCCTCCTTGGGGCTAGGCTGAACTTGATTCTTCTTATTAAGAAGTGAGATGGAGGGCCAGGGAGATAGCTCAGTAGAATAAGCACCTGCCTGACAAGCACAGGGTCCTGAGTTCAATTCCCAGTACCACAAAAAAAAAAAAAAAGTGAGATGGATATTTTAGGACATGAGTGACTACATCACAGTCAGTGGGGTCTTTATTTTCTGTGGAAGGCACTGGCCAACCAATGTTGGTATGACCTGCTTGTTTTTTTTATTTGTTACCAAAGGTGATTGGTCTTTAAACTTCAAATAATCTAGGATCTAGCACTGTACGACCTTCGTGGCTTTGATGGGCCAACACCGAGGTAGTTTCCTGAGGCTTATTCTGGACAAGCTCTGTGAGTAGGTCCTTTCCCAGCAGGTTGAGCTAGTAACTCTTGCTCCTATGGTTACCTCCCTACGGGAGCAACTGAAGTAAGAGCTCCTCCCTGGAGACGGGCAGTCTCCAGGGGCAAGCTTTCTGTACACCTAACAAGAATATTTAAAGTGCAAGCAATGCAGTGGTTAGACACAGAGCAATTTTTACAGAGGTCTCGGGCTCTCTTCATGCACCATCCGCCGCAGAGCCCTCAGAGATGGGATTTGTCACCTTGAAAGAGAGATTGAAGGGAACCGTCTCATCCCCTCTGACTTTTGCCACGGTGCCACAAGGCACCAGCTTTTAGTTTGCAGACAGGCAGCCACATAGAAGGCTGCTGGAAATCTGGAGGGGGCATGTAGCCAGGTGTGACTACGGACAACGGTCCCATCCCATTGTCCCATGCCACAGCAAAGAAAAACATATTTAGCAGATTTTTTTTTTTTTGTGGAACTGGGGATTGGACTCAGGCTCTTGTACTTGCCAGGGAAACACTTATTTCACTGAGCCATCTCCCTGGCTCTAGCAGAATTTCTGAGGACCTTCCAGCCTTTATTAATTTATGGCAGTGGCTGAAGAAACAGGAAATCTGATGGCTCCAGAAATGTTCCCAAGCATTTCCAGACAGGTGGAGTTTTAGGTTATTGGTCTACAGGTTTGAAGTTCCCCTGAAATAAATACCTAGTGTGGGGTCACCAGCAGTGCTGCTGGTCCTGTGCTCTGACCTCTGCACAATACAGGTCCCCAAGGGCAGCTTGGTCCTTGCAAGGAGGATCTCTGTTGGTAAAAGTGGACATACCCAGACCATCGCCCAAGCAGCCTTCAGAATACATCTTTGTTGGTATTTAAGCACCCCATGCCAAGGGTGGGGCTTCTGTGCCATTTGTCTGGAGTGCCCAGCACCTGCCGCAGTGCTGACCCATAGTAGGCATCAACATCTGCCAGGAGGAAGAACAGATGGAAGAAGGAAGCTGAGTGAGGAGAGCTCCAACTGCCTCCAGTGCTGCACACCTGGTGTTAGTGAGTGTACAGTGCTGTATAGCTCAGTGTGGGAGCTGAAGTTACAGAAGCTTCCAGAAGGTAGAGCTGGTACACCACCTTGAGACCCGGAGCCAGACACATCTGTTTCACTGTTACAGGCTAAGTGTGTGACCTCAGGTCTGTCACTTGATCTTTGACCTTTTGTTTCCTCCATTATAAACTGGGTGCAATAAATTATACCTCATTCAGCTGTGAGGAGAATAAAAGCACATCATACCTATAAAAAGCTCTAGCTGAATTCCTGGCACGCAGTAAGTGATCGACAAATGGGCCCACCTGGGATCCCTGGACGGAATGCTCTCGGCCCAGAGAGCTGGCTTGGAGGAACAGCACATGTGACTTTCTAGAGGGAGTCCTGGGCCCTGCAGTCATTCAGCGCAGTGCTAGGTGCTAGAACCATGCTGGGAGGCACAGGAGAGGTAAATCGTGAGTGAAGCTCAGAGGACCCACATCTGGGGACAAAGGAGGCAAAGTGGAGTTTTCACATTGAGCTAGCAACACCTGCTGGATCCTCAGGATACAAGTTATGGCTGGGCCCACAGAAGCTGAGGGATGGAAGGGAACTTCACCTGGGTCTCATCTGGGCTGCAGACTGATGGGACTTCCTCACCAATCAAGGAAGATTTCTGCTCTGCAGGCATGGACTCTCTCTGCCAAGTGACTTTACAGGGACTGTCTTGACTGTTAAGTTCGATTCAGGCAAAATGCACCACTGGGTGAATGTGATTGTGAATTCTGTGTGGCAAGAGCTCCTCCAATTTGTCATCTGAGAAAGCCCCAGGGTGTTGAGACAGGAGCCAACCTCTGCTCCATGAGCCAGGGGGGTGATGACGCTGTTTGACTGCAGGTGATTACTTAATTATACCTTGGGTAATCAGCTGTTGCACAACAAACATTCTCTTCCTTGCTTTCCTCATAGGTGCAACCGTAGATATGAGGGACCATGCTTTTGGGTCACAGTGCGTCCGGAGCGTGGCGTGCTTCTACACGGTCCTTTTCACTTTGCCTGTGTCCACATCCACAAGACTTCTGCCTGTGGCTCCTGGGAGTTTTGTTAACATATTTTCCTATTCCCTGGAGCTGCTCTTGAAAACAGCAATGTTACTCATGTAGGGAACGGATTGAAGGGCCGAGCGTGGGTGTGTGGGAAAGCAGGCAGACCGCAGCTGTTGTCCAACGTCTCTGAGCATCGACTGTTCTCACACTGAAGATGGAGCACTTGGATGGATAGAGGCTCCCGAAGGAGGCCGAAGGTTTTAGCAACAATACTATTGTTTTGCATTGATCAGCTAGGAACCAGGTCACACTGTTCTTCCTGAAGTCTATAACTATGGCTGCTCAGGGGAGCTCAGGAATAAACATGGAGGGAAGAGATCAAATCCCAGGGTTCTTGGTATGTGGGGGCACAAGCTGCCCAGACTGGCTCTCTTGGAGGACACAGGGAGGTTTGGTGATGCCAAGCTCTGAACTCGAGGCCAGTACATTTGGGTTGACAGTTCCTGCTCTGCCACTTCCCAGCAAGGTGACGTCCTTTAGGTGACTGTGTCTAGACTGCTGGCTGCTTTGTGTATAAGAAAAGACCTGTCCTCAGAGCTAACCACCAACTTGAAGAAGAGTTGGCTTTGATTGTCTTTCCAAATTCTGGAAACTCAGTAATGACTGTCTACATGCACAGTTTTGGAAACTTGAAACAAGGATCTCAGATACATGGCACTGGATGGAAAACTCAAAGCTATTGAGCTTCACTTCAGTGTAAAGTCCCCAAACCACTCACTTGTCACTGACCTTTAATGTGAAATTATTTGACAGATAATCACATCATGAGGTGGATAATGACTTTTATTGAACAAATGCTCTTTGAAGAATAGCAATCTCTAGCCTGGTTTTGTTTTTATTACTATGACCACTAATAATACAAATCACAGTACCAACTACTTCTTCAGTGTATAGAGCATTCCAAGCACTTTTACACTGTGGTAAGCAGTAGCTCATTAGATCCTCCCAGTTGCTGTCCCAATTTTAGAAACGAGGCAGCAGGCTCAGAGAGGTCCACAGGCTTTCCCAGGGTCATATCAGGAAGCAGAAGCACTACAAATGAAATCTGGTTCAGCTTGACTTCTGAGTTTTTCAAACGCTTTTCTTCTGGCTAGAAGTGAGAGTGTTTGAGAGCACTTGTCGCCAGCACTGTTATAATCAACACGCGTTTCCAAAGTGTCCTCTGCAAGTGGAAGACAGAAGAGACATCAAGCAGCCTTTGCCTTTAAGCCCTTCCCATCTAGGAGGCAGAGTGTGTCTGTAAACAATACAGCATAAAGTGGTGAGCAGGTTCAGCCCGGAGGGGCTCAGGGGCAGAAAAAAAATTTCCCAACACCACTTTGGGGCTTTTTCTTTTTTTTGCGGAACTGGGGATTGAACTCAGGCCCTTGTGCTTGCCAGGGAAACGCTTGTTCCACTGAGCCATCTTCCCAGCCCCTGGGGCTTTATTTGGGACCCAAAGGATGGGGGCTGACAGCTCCAAGGGAAGCAGAGAGAACAGGTCTGGCACAGAAGGAGGAGAGGAGAGCAGCGGGGGCTGAGTGTTCCCAGAGCACAGAGTAGGCAGGGCCGGTGGCCTTGGAAGCGAATGCAGGGAGCCAGAGACTCGTTCTGGGGAGACTCAGGCACCAGGTGAGGATGAGGCTGTCTCTGATAAGAGGCCGGTGTGTGCACACTGTACCTCTTAGAAGAAGCAAGGACCCAGTGATTTCTGCGGATACGGGATTGTTTCTCCTACTTACACTGACTGATTCAGTAGAACACAGCCACTTAGAACACTTGTGAATCCCACGAAACCCTTCTCCACTAGCTCGGGCACACTCGCGGGGCACCTGATGAGATCCCATCCTGTACGGCCCAGTTGCAAGTGGGAGGAGAGCTGGGCACGGCGGTGCACACCTGGAGTCCCAGCGCTCAGGAGGCTGAGGCAGGGGGATCTCTGGAAGTTCTAGGACAGCCTGGGCTACATATAATGAGTATAAACTACTAGCTAGGCCTTGTCTCAAAAACAACAGAACCAAAAACCTTAATGAAGTCTTGAAAGGAAACATACAGTGAGTAAAAATACAGGCTTGGAATGGTGGCATTATGGGTGACATTTTTTTTTCTTTTTTCAAGTTGCCTTGCATTAGGTACTACTTTGACTTTTTATTTTTCACTAATTTGACTTTTTAAAAAATGAGCCCAGTCATGTTGGTATCCTTAGAAAAATTCTGAATTGAACATCAACTGAACTACTTGCCCCTAAATTAGTTTAGACGCTTAAAAAAAAAATTCACGCGGATCAGAGGGGCTTGCGCACAGGGGATGTCCTCTGGCTATCAAAGAGGCTCTTACTCCTCCCTCCAGAGCCGCCCAGCGTTTACCTTCCCTCCACAGCCCGTGGGCGCGCCGCCCACCCCGCCCCAGCTCCTCAGACTGGGGGAGCCCACGCCTTCCGCCCGGGCAGCTCGGGTGCCTCCGGAATGAGCTACTCAACTGAGCAACCGAACCCCATCTGTAAAACACGGACACTAATTCCTGTTGAGTAGCGGAGGCCTGAAATGAAACACAGAAAATGCTCAGAGCAGCTTTTAGCGAGCGCTGCCCGCGCCACGAGGCTTCCGGCGCGGGGCGCCCAGCGGTGGCCACCTCACTTCCACGGCGTCTGCCGCTCGAGTTTCTCGCTTTCCCCAGATCCAAGGGGGCTGAGGCCCTGGCGCCCCGAGCTTGGGGTCCCCGGGAGCACAGGGAAAGGTCCCTAGCGCCCGGAGCGAACGGCCCGGCCCGGGGGCGCTGTCCACCTGCCGGCTCCGCGGGGCTGCGGGGCGGGGGAGCCCAGGAGCCGGGGTGCGGCGCGCACCCCCCGGGGCCGCAGGTGGGGACCTGCGGAGCTCGGGGCGGAGCCGGGGCCGGGCGCGGCGGGAGCCCGAGCGCCTGGGGAAGACCGCTGCTGGGAGCGGCGGCGCTGGGGACCTGGAGGACAGAGGCCGCACCCAGCGCTCTGACGGCAGCGGGGCGTGGGGCAGCTCGCTGACGTCCTAGGGGCAGAGGTAGCCGAGGAGGAAGAAGAGAGGACGGGAGAGAGCTGGCGAGAAAACGGACGAGGAGAGGAATGGGGGAGGAGTACAGGGGGGAGAGCAGAA
>PVKA01039261.1:0-19595 GCA_004027165.1 Ctenomys sociabilis
TTTTTTTTTTTTTTTTTTTTTGAGTTCTTATATTAGGGAGACTATACAATATTTATACATGTGGGTCTGGTTTATTTTGCTTATGAAGATATCTTCAAGTGGCATCCACTTAAATATAAAGGCTTTGAGTGTATCATTCTTTATAGCTGAGTAATACCCCATTGTATAAAAATACCACATCTTTTTCATCCATTTCTCAGGTGATGAGCATCTTGATTGTTTCCAAGATTTGGCTATCACAAATTGTACTGCTATAAACATAGGTACACATACATCACTATGATATGGCATTTTCAGTTCCTCTGGGAAAATTCCCAGTAAGGGGATAGTGGGCTTGTATGGGATTTCCAGTCCTCGTTTTTTAAGGATCTCCACACCAATTTCCATAATGCTTGTACCAGTCTACATTCTCATCAGCAGTGAAGAAGGGTTCCTTTTTCCCCACAACCTCTCCAACATTTGTTGTTAGTTGATTTCCTTATGATAGCCATTCTTTCTGGAGTGAGATGGTATCTCAGTGTCATTTCAGTTTGCATTTCATGGATGGCTAGTTATTTAAACATTGCATCATATATTTATTCACTTCTTTAATTTCATTCTCTGAGAAGTATTTGTTCATCTTGAATGCCCATTTCTGGATTGGGTCTTTAAATTTTGGGGCCCTGATGTTTTTTAGTCCTTTATAAATTCTAAAGAGCAGACCTTTGTCTGAGTGCTTATTAGTTGAGATTTTTTTGAAATTTCTGGATTGTCTTTTGACTTTGTTGGTATTTTCTTTTGACGTACAAAAACTTCTCAATAAGAGGAGGTCCCAGTTGCTAATTCTTTCAACTATTACCCGTGCAATTTGATTTTTGTTCATGAACTCCTTCATACCCCTATGTCTTCAAGACCTCCTCCTACTTTCTCTTCCAGGAAATTGAGTGTTTCTGTTTTGATGTTTAGATCTTTAATCCATTTTGAGATTAGCTTAGTACATGGTGATATACCTGGATCATTTTAGTTTTCATATGCCTGCATTTTGTACTCAAAGTAACTACTATGAAGATAACTATATGCAATGTATTACTTATTGCTACCTTCTTATTAGCCTGATGTGAAACTATTTGATCTTATTTCCATCTTTCTTCTCCTCTTTAATTTTTTTTTTAATCCAAGACCTAGGACACATCCAAGCCACAACCTTTCTCTTTTCAATCATTAAAAGAAATTATATTTGTCACTCAAGACACCTCCTTTACCATCTTGATCTTACTACTTATCTTATTACCCTAGGTGTGTTTTTGTTTTCAGAAATCAAGTCCTCCTATGCTTTCTTCCAACTGGAAAGGAGTTTATACTGTGACTTTTCTAGCCCAATACACATATTGTTCTCAATTACCAGCCTTTTCCAATTTCTTTCCACCTCCATCCCATCAAAGTACAAATTACTCTAATTGCCCTCTTGGTGGCCTTTGGACTCCTCACCGAGTATAGGGACAGGAGCTGCAGAGCTGTAAGTGCCCTCATACACAATCTACAGCCTCTCCCTTGAGCTGTTGGAATGCCTTCCAAGATCAAACAGATTCTCTAACTATGGTGGCCCTTTGAAATTGCCAAAGTCTAGATATGCTGACTGTGGCACAGGAAGGTATCTGCATGCTTTGGGAGAACAATACTCTCTTAGGGAATTGGGGCAGCTAGCTCTCATATGTATAATTTACTTCTTTTCCCTATCTCAGTTCCTCCAACCCTCTAATAATATTCTCTTCATTTAAAAAAAAAAAAAAAAAAAAAAAAAAAAAAAAAAAACAACCTACGCATGAACTACTTCTAATAGACCCTAACCCAGACAATGGTTCCAGAAAGCAACCTTCGGGTTGGGATTTTGGAACTGAGTCATTTGGCTGCCAAATTATGACAATACCCAAAGTTTTAGCACTAAGTAGAGTGGTGATGACCCAGAGATGCTGGAACATCACATTCACTAAGGCTGCAACTTGTGGAGGATTGGAAAAAAATAGGTAGAAGAGAAGACATCCCTTTGAGAGACAAAACTCTGAACAAATATATAACGTATTTAAAAATAAAAATATAAAGAGCTGGGGAAATAGCACAGTGGTCTAAGTACCTTCCTGGTAAGCACAAAGACCCAGGTTCAGTCCCCAGCACCACATGCTACACTCATCCCTCACCATGCGGGTCACCAAATCCGGGTGTGGTGGTGCATGCCTGTAATCCAAGCACTAGTGAGGCTGAAACAGGAGGATCTCTACAAGTCCAAGGTACATAGTGAGATCCTGCACCAAATAAATAAAGAAATAAAAGATTTTTTTTAAAAATTAAAAATAGGGCTGTCCAGATATCTCAGCAGACTGAAGTATCTACTTAGGCAGAGTACAGAGGCCAGGGTTCAATCCCTGGCTTGCTGTGCCAGCCCTGCCCTGGGGCGTGCTGAAATGGCTATTGATACTGGGCTTGGCAATGCTCACCTATAATCCCAGTGCCTGGCACACTGAAAATAGGAGGATCACTATGAGTCCAATTCATGTAATGAGACCTTGTGGACCCTATACTAAATACATAAAAAACTAAAAAAAATTAAAATAAAAATGAAAGTGTAAGCAAAATAATAAAAGAATAATTGTCAAAAAATAAAAAATAAATTATTGCATCTTCCTTTTCTTTCCTACCACTAATTAAGAAGCCTAACACTTAATATACGATGGGTCAGGACTCGTGGTTTCACCCCCTGCCCCAAACACTCACCTTCTTGGTTTCCCAGGTACCTGTCCTCAACAGTCCCGATCTGTACCCTGGTCTCAGCTCACATCTCCTTGGCCAAAATCACAGAAGAGGCCCGTGCAACTTTGACTAGGGTGCAAAAAATCACAGAAACGCTCCTTCATTAACATCAAAAGTCTCCCACAGACCAGACAGCCCTGCCAAGATTAGCTCTCCCCCAGCTGTTCCAGCCCACAAACACCTCCCCCACAGAACGCCTTCAAAGCTCTGTGCTTTGCCTTGTTTGCTATTGTCTTGGTCCCCTAGACGGCCAGCCCACTTGCTCCTGCCTCCAATAAATCTCATATCAGAATACCTGGTCTGCTCCATTGCATGGGTTCATTTGTAACAATATATCTCTGGGTTGTAGACCACATAACATATTTACCTGTCCCAGACCATTTATTAAGTTCTTGCTCCAGGCACAAGCTTCAACTGGACCCAGACTAATAGCTCTGACAATTCTGGATACAAGCAGCATTCCTACTAAGGATAAAAGACCTGAAGATTCCAGAAATATCCATAGTTCAAAAGAATGTCCTGTGTATTCTCTGGCTGACCCTTACTACAGAAACAGTACCACCTTCACTGTTATAAAGGCAATTCCCTACATGGCACTGAGGCCTAACATATGCTGAGTATCTGAGCAGGGTTCATTACACCACTACATCATGGGAGATGCTGACTATGGACTGAGCACTCTCTGCCACAAAGTGGTAAGGCTGAGATGACACAACCACAGCTCATCACTTGTTGGACCATCACTTCCAGGACTGGACCTGAACAGAACAAAGAAGTTAAACAAAGATGCTGTCTCAGTTACTTTTCTCTCATTGCTGCGATAAAATACCCAATTTCCTCCAAAATTAAAGGAAGAAAGGTTTATTTAGCTCACAGTCAGTGCAGGTTTGAGTGCACTGACTTAGCTGGCTCAAAGACAGAGTGGCACATGGCAGAGGGCACCCATTCATGAGGCAGAAAACAGCAAAGGGCATAGAGAAGAGCAGTGGCTGTGGCAGCTAGCAAGCCTCTCTCCCTTCCTATACTGTATGCACATTACCCATCACTGGGCAGGTGTGGCACTCACACCCATAATCCTCAGCACTGGATCATGAATTAATCATAAACTGTAGAAGTTTGCCCCAATGACTGCATGAGCCTTTGGAGGGGGACAACTAGACACAAAGCATAACAAAAGTCCCAGGCCCTCCTGTGGCCCAGCCCTGCTAGAATGATTCCATTCTTTCAACTCATGCATTCAGCTTTGTTGTGATTCTAAGTCACATGCTGAGGAAGGAGGGGTAAACCTGGGCCTAACTCACCATTTAATTAGCCTGATCTATTAGTTTTGCTTAATATACTGGCATAATAAAGTCCTATGTAAGATAGCAAGAGACAGTAGTGAGTGGAAAGCACTCAATGGGCTTAACTTGGTGGGCATATAAAATGCCAACTAATGAAGATGAGTGGCAGGAATTATCATAATGCCTAGAAATACTGAGAACAAACTTTACTTCTTTATAATTTTTTCCTACAGGCAGGCCAAATTGTCTAACCGCTAATCTAAGACATTATTCAGTATTACACAAAATGGGATCCAAAACAGCAAAAGATTTATACAATCTGAAGAGAAACTAGAGTATATAAAATGGGATCTGAATGCAGAAATTATTTAGTGACTACAGAATTTCAACAGCCAATTGAAAAACACTTATCAAGGACTTACCTGTTCATACATGCAGTGCTGAGTACCACGTGTGACTTTAAAATACAATCCTTGCTCATAAAGACTCCTATATGAAACTTTCCATTATCCTCCTTCATCCAGCACATTCTGTACATGCTTCAGTCTGGAAACACTAATGAAGTTTTCTGGCTCAAAGGCAGAGTGGCACATGGCAGAGGGCAGCCATTCTGGTTGCCATTATAGGGACTGGAGTTTCTAGAACTATAATATGTTGGTGGTCATAAACACACATGCAGGTGCACACACAGAGACACATACACATTCCAAACTACACACAACATACCTGTTGTAACTTCTGACTTAGCATTTCTGAATTTTTTCTAAAACCATTGGAGTTAGATCCCTTCCACTATCTTTCTTCTCCCTCTCTCTGTCTCTTTTTGTCTCTGTCTCTATGTCTCTGTCTCTCTGTGTCTCTGTGTCTGTCCGTCTGTCATTCTCTCTCCCTCTCTCTCTCTCTCTGCCTTCTATCACCCGTCACTCCTACATGATACAGACCTCATACAAAGAACTTTTTCCCCTACTAACATCACTGTGCTATAGCTCAGTGGTGGTGAACCTAGCACACAGGCCACAGCAGGCCCACAGAGCCCTGTCTAGTAGCACACAAGCCAGTGTGCCCCAGCAGCCAAGCATCAGCTGCTCGGGTTTAATTGAAGTGTTGGCACTTTGTGATAAATAAGTAGATTTTGGGTTTCAGTTCAGGCACTCAATCTCTGAAAAATTCACAATGAAGAAATGGCAGTCTTACTTGTAATGATAAATATGACTGAAGGTTTCATATCAAAAATTAAGTATGATTTTGGGTAGATCAAGTTTGATATGACTATACTACTGCAAACTGAATATTGGTGTTTGAATTTCAGATAAGTATGAGAATCATTCTTATGCTGAGGACAGTATATGCAGAGGGTTAGATGAGATTAATTTAAAAACTTTTAGTGATAAAAGAAAGATGTTTAAGGTCTGAGCCTTATAAAGTAAAGCCATATTGATATGCTGAGCTGTAAAAGACTCTAGTCAACAACTTCCGTGGATAACCCACTACTATTGTGGACTGCTGGACTGTGTTGGAGTATTTTGCTGAATTCAAGCACCAATAGTATTTAAATGCCAATGGAATACCCATCTCTGACAGGACTAAACAAAAAAGGGGATACAAAGGAGGACCATTTTGTATTTGTATATACAGAACAGTTAGGTATGCAGCTACTTTCTCTTGATTCTATAAGAAAGATTTATACTAATAGTGTTTGGACAGGATATCCTGTCTGCTTCTTGTACTATGGATAACCACCAGGAACATAACAATGTACAATGTATTAATTATTGAAAAATTTCTATTAATCAGCTTTGAAAATGTCTCCTTGATATTTGTCTCTCAATAAAATAAAAAATAAAAAAAGATAAGGTCTGAGCCTTGTGGCTCAGAAGACATCAGTGAAGAAAAACAAATACTAGTAAAAGAGAGCATCCATTGACAAAAGAGGATAAATAAGATTGCCTGGAGGCCAGGTGAAGAAAGTGCTTCAAGAAGGAGTTGTATGTAAATAGTCAGTTGTTTGCTACCAGCGTGTCAAGTTAGGTGAGGGTTAAGAATTTACCATTAGATTTAAGATCTATAGTAAGGATCAGTAATGGTGAACCTTTTAGAGGTTACATATCCAAACTGCAAAACAAACCCAGTCATTCTCATACATTGCCAACACTTTATGTGGTGGCTGCCAACTGGTGGTCACCTTGTTACACCCAGCTAAACTGAACTAGCATGGTGCTGGGTGTGGGAAGCCCACCTGAGGATTGTTGCCAGAACCAATTGAGGTAGATCTGAAGAAGCTGTTGAGAGGCTGTTAGGGAAGCTGTTTGGTGAAACTGTTGGAGCTGTTGGAAGCTGCTGCTTCCCCTGGACTGTTCTTCTGGAGGATCCTGTTGTGTTGGCTTTCCTTATGAGCTTGGCTCTTCTTGTTGGAGGAGGAGCTCAGGACCTTGCTGTCGCTGAGAATGTCTACAGTTCACTTTGGCTCAGCTCTTGGCTTCATCCTGAGTATTGCTTCTCAGCTCCAGAGGAGAATATGGTGGACAGCTCAATCTCCTGGATTGCTTATGGCATTGTTATTCCTGATGGGAACTCAGCTTTCCTCATCATCAGAGGAGCTTAGGGCCTCACTGTTGCTGAGGATAGCTCTAGTACTTTTCAGAGGAGCTTCTGGTTCTTACTTTGAGCATTGCTTCCTGGCTCCAGTTCAGATCGCTCAGCCTGCTGGCATCGATCCTTTATCCTGCTGGCATAGACTTTCTAGCTTCCATCATTGATACCTTTGGGCCTTCATAGCGCAGATCTGTGAAGCGGGCCTGCATGAGACACTGTTGTGGGCTCTAAGCCTCCAGCTGGACCTGTGGGAGGCATTGTTAGGGGTTCTAGGTCCTCATGCAGGATATTAGGATCCAGGCCCTCAGCTGGATTCTTTAGTCTTTAGTGTATGGACAGATTTCCTGCACTTTCTTTGTATATTATTCTTTGGGTAACTATTAAAGTAACTAATAAGTCTAGTGCCACCCAAATAGCTCAACAGATTAAAGTACCTGCAAGGGAGGCACAGGGGCTGGGGGTTGGATCTCCAGGCCTGCTGTGCCAGCTCTGCCCCCAGGGCCCACTGAGAGGACAACTGAGAATGGGTGTGGTGGCATGCGCCTGTAATCCCAGCACTTGAAAGGATGTAAATAGGAGAATAACTATGAATCCAATCTAGTGTTGAGACCCTGAATACACTTTAGAATCTTCCTTAAAATACGGAAGAAAATAATTCTATAAAATATGTGTTGTGTATTGTGTTAGGTGAGGGTTAAGAATTTACCATTAGATTTAAGATCTATAGTAAGGATCAGTAATGACCCTTACAAAATCCCAAACCACAACACTGCAATTAAATCTAAATATCTGATGCACAGCTGCTGGGAGACTCAGCTCATGTGGATGGAGCAGGCCCCACACTGTGGTGCAGCACACAGGCTGCACATTGGCCACCACTGGTCCAGACCCTTTCTCATCTTCTGCCTACACTGAGACAGACTAATGACGAAAGACTAAATCTTCCTATGTCAATATTTTCATTGTCTTTCCTCATTGCCTAAGTGAATCTGGAATTTATTTCCAAACAAACCTTCGTCTTTTGTTTTCTTCTTTCTGGGCTTAGTGCCACCCAAATGCTTGAGGGTACCAGATAACCAAAGTTTCTTATAAATGAATGTAATAATCCTAAATTTGTTTATCATAGTTTCAGCAGTGATGAATTTGCATGTCCATGTTTTTATTAAGGAAAGATATGAGAAATGGTTTTTGATGAACATGTCTCACTTCTGTAGAATCACTTGTCTACACACCGTTGCTGTTTGTTTAATGCACTCATTTATTTAATGAGCATTTGCCAAGTTTCTACCTTTTCAGCTCCTTCCTAGACACAGGAAATACAAAAATAAGTAAAATACAATCTATCTCCTCAAGGAACCCACAGTCCATGGAGAAAACAAGCAAACACATAACCAGTTTTATATGATTTGATAAATACTATAGCAGAAACAGACACAAGTCCCAGTAGGCACTCACAGGAGGGCAGATCCCTTATGGAATAGAAAAAAATCAATTTGAGCTGTATGAAAATCTATGAATTGGAAAGGGAAGAAACTACATAGTGTCACTGCATGAAATTATTACGGAGTGATGTATCTAGAAAAGGAAGTGCGTGCAGCTGAGTAAAGGAAATAGGCTCAGGAGAAACACAGAGTCACAATCAGGAATAACCATTGTGTACCTGTAGAGACCGGAGAACCATTTACCAGCTATATGCACAATCAGACCTGTTCTTCACAAAGTTACTTCAAGTATAATAGAAAATCGGAGAAAAGTAATATAAGAAACAAGATTAGAAAGTAGGAGAAAGGGCCTAATGCTATTTTTTACATTTATTTTAAAGAGAGTATAATCATCATTGGTAAGATATTAGCACCTGAAATCCCTGCAGAGAGACTAGGGGCCACAACCACCCAGCTAATCAAGGAGCATAACATCCTCCCAGAAGGGCACAACAGATGCACCTCCAAGGGCTGCAGCAGGAAGGAGCTAAGCACAGTAGCCAAACCCAAGCCAGGCACAACTGAATGAAATCAGAATTGGTAGCTCTGTACCCAACTTTCAGTAGGTGCTAAGGTTATAACTGCACCAAAAGTCTACACCAAAGGTCAAAGGACAATGATATACAAAATGACAGAGAGAAGGAGCAAAATGCAATCTCAGGTCCTGAGCCCACCCAGAAAAAGTGAAGAGGAAACTAGCATAGCAGAAATGTCTGAATTAATAGGGTCTGAAATAAAGAAACAACAGCAGAAAGGTATAGAGGGACTCAGATCACAATAAATCTCTGAAATACAAAAAGAAATCCCTGAATTATTAGCTTCTAAAGTAAAGAATCAAATTTAGAAACATATAGAAGAAATTAGATCAGAAATAATCTCTGCAATAAAGAATAAATCACTGCTACTCAAGAAGACACTGATAAAAAAATAGAGATCAAAAATTTGACAGATTCCTTGAATGAGCAATACAGGAAATAGATTACATGAAGGATATCCTGTCTACTTCTTGTACAATAGATAACCACTAGGAAGATAACAATGTAAAAAATATTAATTATTGAAACTGTACTATCATTCAGCTTTTAAAAAAAGACAGGTATAAAGCTACATTATCTTAATTCAGTGAATGGAGGCATCTGGTCTAATAGTGTTTGCAGACAGAATATCATGTCTGCACCTTGTACAACAAATAACCACTATGAAAACGATATGCAATGTATTAATTATTGAATCTGTTTTACTACTTTGATTTGAAACTGTCTCATTGCTATTTATTCTTCAATAAAATTATGGAAAAAAAGAAAATGAAACTAAGAATTCAAGAGATATAAGGCAAAAAATGCAAAGTCAAAGAGATATAGCACTTAAAATTTCAATCACAAGCTTGCAAAACTGTTTGAATGAAAGTGAAGATAGAGTTTCAGATCTTGAAGACACTGTCTCAGCTAGTGAAAAGGTAAGAAAGGATCTCTTAAAAACAACTAGGATGCAAGAAAAAAATGATTCATCACCTGCAAGATGATGCCAAGATGAACAATGTGAGACCAATAGGCATCAATGAGAAAGAAGGAGTCAATACAAATGATATAAAAAGAATATGGGCAGAAGTAATCGCAGAAAACTTCACAAATATGAAGAAATATGACATTCAGGTAACAAAGCATACCGAATGCCAAAGAACTTCAACCCAATTAAAAATACACCGACACATATAATAGTCAAGATCCCAGAAATCCAGCACAAAGACAATGTACTGAAAGTTGCAAGAAAAAAGAAACAGATCACATTTAAAGGAAAACCCATCAGAATAATGGATGATTTCTCTTTGCAAACCATGAAGACAAGAAGAGCATGGAGCAGAGTACTTCAAGTCCTGTATAAAAACAAATTCCAGCCCAGACTACTGTACCCTGCAAAACTCTCTTTCAAGTTTGATGGAGAAGTGAAATACTTCCATAACAAAAAACAACCAAAGAATTTCATGATGACAAAGCCAGCCCTACTAAAAGATGTTCTAGAGAGGAAACAAAATGATCACAACGCCACAAATGAGAACAGAAGTAACCCACTAAACAGGGAAAACAATTAAACACAAGACAAAAAGGAGGAAACAACAGCAGGTCAATAACATATCAATCAAAAATCAATACATCACAATTATAACCATCAATGTAAATAGACTCAATTCACCAATTACGAGAAAGAGACTGGCACAGTGGATGAGGAAAGAAAATGCAACAATATGCAGTATACAAGAAATATACTTAACTCATAAAGAAATTCATAGCCTGTATGTCAAAGGATAGAAAAGAATACTACATGCTCCAGCACCTCAGAAAAAAACCGGGATAGCAATCCTGTTCTCAGACAGTCTCAACTTCAAACCAAGAATGATCAAATGAAATAAAGAAGAACACTATATACTGGTTAGGGGAAGAATTCAAGAGGAGGAGATAACACTCATAAATATATGTGCATGAAACACAAGAGCACCCAACTACATAAGACAAATCTTCATGGACATGAAAAATCTAATATCCAAGACCACAATCTTAAGAGGAGAACTTAACACCCCCTATCCCAAAAAGATAGGTCAACCAGACAAAAAATTATCAAACAAATAGCACAACTGAACTGGAGCTTGGAACAAACGGACTTAGTGGACATATACAGAGTGTTCCACCCAAGGACACTGAATGTACATTTTTTTCAGCTGCACTTTTCTAAAATAGACCACATACTGGTCAGGCTTAAGTATATGCAAGAAAACAGAAATTATCCCATGCATGTTATCCAACCACAGTGCAATGAAACTGGAAATAAAAGACAAAGGAAACCAGAAGAAAAACATAAATACATGAAAATTGAACAACAGCCTACTCTGCAACCAATGGGTCACAGATGAAATTAAACAAGGAATTCAAAAGTATCTACAATCAATGAAAATTTAACCACAACTTATCAGAATTTGTGGAATGCGATGAAAGCAGTTCTCAGAGGGAAATTTATAGCTGTGAAACCACACATTAGGAAAACACAATGGGAACAAATAAACACTCTAATGTTGCACCTCCAATATCTGGAAAAAGAAGAGCAAACAAAACCCAGAACCCGAAGATTGGAAGAAATCATAAAGATTAGGGCAGAAATTAATTCAATTGAGATGAACAAAACAGTTCAAAGAATCAACGAATCAAAAACCTGGTTCGTTGAAAAATTACATAAAATTGATAAGCCCTTAGCTACTTCATCAAAAAGAGAAAAAAATATTCAAATACAAGCAATAAGGAATGAAAAGGGTGAAAGTAACACAGACCCAGTTTAAATTCAGAAAATTATCAATAGCTACTTTGAGAACGTTTACTCTCACACAAGACATAGAAAAAGACAGATTCCTAAAAAGGTACAAATTACCAAAACTGAACAAAGAAGATAGAACAACTCTCAATAAGCCAATAATAGCCAACGAGATACAAAATGTAACAAAAAGCCTGCCAACAAAGAAAAGTCCAAGTCCTGATGGATTCATAGCTGAATTCTATAAGAAATTTATGGAAGATATAGTCCCTATAGTCCTTAAACTCTTCAATGAAATTGGAAAGGAAGCAGTCCTTCCAAAATCATTCCCGAAGGCACGTGTTATACTAATAGAAAACCATGGAAAGACACAACCAAAAAGGAGAACTACAGGCCAGTCTCCCTCATGAACATAGATGCAAAAATTCTCAATAAAATCCTAGCAAATAGAATACAGCAACTCATCAAGAAGATTTTACACCATGAGCAGATAGGATTCATCCAAGGGATGAAAGGATGGTTCAACATAGACAAATCTATAAATATAATACACTACATCAATAGAACCAAATCTAAAAACCACATGGTCATCTCAATTGATGCAGAAAAGGCTTTTCACAAAGTCCAACATTTATTCATGTTCAAAGAAAATTGGAATAGATGGCTACTACTTCAATCTGAAAAAAGCCATCTGTGACAAACCAACGGCTAATACAATTCTAAATGGGGAAAACAGAAATCGTTTACTCTGAGATCTGGTACAAGACAAGGTTGTCCTATCTTACCTTTCCTATTCAATATAGTTCTGAAATCATTAACTACAGACATTAGGCAAGACAGAAAAGTCAAAGGAATAAGAATAGGTAAAGAAAAAGTGGTAATAATAAACTTCTCTTCTGGAGGGTTAACAACCTAAATTTGCAGATTAAAAATTGGAGAAAAAGAAAAGCTGCAAGGTCAGCCAACATTTTGGCCCTAGCCTTTCAAGGTCAGTGAACACTCAGGACAGAGAAGAACCTGTACTGTAACATCATGTAACTCAGTAGTACACCAAATTTTCAGATAAAGGAGATTATGGGGCCACAGAGGAATCTGATCAATGATGTATAGTGTGCCTAAGGAGAGTCACCTGGAGAGAAAACTTTCTCTCATCCTTCCACAGAGAGCAAATCGGTCAAGCAATGGCTATGACTCATCCACAAGGCTGACACTGACAAAGGATCTACAAAGTGCGGTACAGGGTTACAGGATAAACACTGAGGGTACCTGACTGACCTTATCTGATACAAAAGTTACATTTTTGTTACATAGGTCTCGCTTTAACTCTGTCTTAACCTTCCAGCAGAAATGTATAAAAATGGAGGTATATAAGGTAAAGTCATATTAATATAAAGAGCTGTGAATGGCTCAAATCAACAACTTCTGTGGATAACCCACCTCTATTGTGGACTGCTGATCTGTGTTGGATTGTTTTATTAAAAAAATAGGTAGGTAGATAGATAGATAGATAGATAGATAGATAGATAGATAGATAGATAGATAGATTTAGCCATCCATGTTTTGAAAATTAGTAGCATGTGTTGTATGCTACGCTGTTTATGTCATTTTTTCTACTTGTTTTGCTTGTATTTTTCACTCTTCAAGTTAAAATACAGATAAAAAATTAAAATTAAAAAAGCAACCAACATTTTTAGATAATAGAGAAAAATAATACATTCACTAGTAATTGCATGAGTTGTTGAATTTACTCTTTTGGATTTAAAAACATTTGTGAATTTAAGATTTACTCTTTAAAAGATTATAAAATTATAGCATTTGATATTCATGATGCCCATTTGCACTATAATGTTTAGAGTGATTTTTTTGTGTGACAATGCCATTTTGATATGATTCTAGCAGGCCAGAGTTACTCTATTAAGTCTTCAGTGAGGTAAGCAGTGCAGGTGAAAGAGACAAATTCTGCAATTCCCTGATTTAAAGCCACTCTATGCCTTGCCTGCTTTGCTCTTCCTTCTTAGCCTTCTAAGTACTCGCCACCATTTATTAAAGTACAAATTTTATTACTTAGAAAAGAAAAGGCTAAATTACCATAATTTGCAGATGACATGATACTTTACTTGGAAGACACAAAAACCTCCATCAAGAAGCTACTAGAATTGATACACAAATTCAGTAGCAGAGCAAAGTCAATACCCAAAAGTCAATAGCATTCCTCAGGGCTGGGGAGATGGCTCAATGGAATAAGCACTTCCCTGGCAAGCGCCAGGGCCTGAATTCAATCCCTGGATCCGCAAAAAAAAAAAAAGAAAACAGCATACCTCTACACATATAACAAACACACTGAAAGGGAGATTAGAAAAACAATACCTGTTATGATAATGCTGCAGAAAAAGAAATGCCTTGGAATTCATCTAATTAAAGAAGTCAAAGATCATTTCAAGGAAAATTACACTGCTCTGACAAAACACATTGGAGAGGATCCAAAAATGGAAAGATAGTCCCTGTTCCTGGATAGGAAGAACCAAAATCATGAAGATGGTCATACCCCTAAAATTGCTATACAGATTTAATGCAATCCCTATCAAACTATCACCAACATACCTCCCAGACCTAGAAAAACCTTTCCTAAAATTTATTTGGAACCAGAAATGACCTAGAATAGAAAAGGCAATCCTGACCAACAAAGACAAGGCAGTAGGTATTACAATGCCTGACTTGAAATTATATTACTGTGATAAAATCAGCATGATACTGGAGCAAGATAGACCTGAGTATTAATGGAATAGATTAGAAAAGGCAGAAGCTTCTATGAACACACTTATCCAGCCTATCTTTGACAAAGGGGCAAACATGTTCACTGGAAGAAAGATAGCCTCTTTAACAAATGGTGCTGGAAAAACTAGCTCTCTACATGCCAAAAAACTAAAACTTGACCCAGGTCTATCACCATGTACTAAGCTAAATTCTAAATGGATTAAAGATCTAAACACCAAAACAGAAACACTCAATCTCCTGGAAGAGAAAGTAGGAGGAACTCTTGAAGACATAAGGGTAGGTAAAGAGTTCATGAACAAAAATCAAATTGCACGGGTAATAGTTGAAAGAATTAGCAACTGGGACCCCCTCTTATTGAGAAGTTTCTGTACATTAAAAGAAATTACCAACAAAGTGAAAAGACTACCCAAAAATTTCAAAAAATCTTAGCTAATAAGCACTCAGACAAAGGTCTGCTCTGTAGAATTTTAAAGAACTGAAAAACATTAGGGCCCCAAAATTTAAAGACCCAATCCAGAAATGGGTTTCCAAGATGAACACAACTTCTCAGAGGACGAAATTAAAGAAGTGAATAAATATATGAAAAAATGCTCCACATCACTATCCATTCATGAAATGCAAATTGAAATGACACTGAGATACCATCTCACTCCAGAAAGAATGGCTATCATAAGGAAATCAACTAACAACAAATGTTGGAGAGGTTGTGGGGAAAAAAGGAACCCTTCTCCACTGCTGATGAGAATGTAGACTGGTGCAAGCATTATGGAAATTGGTGTGGAGATCCTTAAAAAACGAGGACTGGAAATCCCATACAAGCCCACTATCCCCTTACTGGGAATTTTCCCAGAGGAACTGAAAATGCCATATCATAGTGATGTATGTGTACCTATGTTTATAGCAGCACAATTTGTGATAGCCAAATCTTGGAAACAATCAAGATGCTCATCACCTCAGAAATGGATGAAAAAGATGTGGTATTTTTATACAATGGGGTATTACTCAGCTATAAAGAATGATACACTCAAAGCCTTTATATTTAAGTGGATGCCACTTGAAGATATCTTCATAAGCAAAATAAACCAGACCCACATGTATAAATATTGTATAGTCTCCCTAATATAAGTACTCAAAAAAAAAAAAAAAAAGAAAGAAAGAAATGCAAATAGAAAGGTACAGCACAATTAGAAGGAAAGCAAAAACTCGAGGATCAGACAATGAAAAGAGGGCAAGGAGAAAAGCTAGGAAACATGACAGGGACAAAGCCATACATTCATATGTACACAATGGGTAAGGCAATGATCCTCAGAACTATCAGCAGGTTCTTGAAACTAGCAGTTAATTGGTGGGATTCTCACCCTGACTAACTATATATGCTGATACCTGTGAGCTAAGCAGGTGCACTGAAGATAGCAATGTGTAATAGCGGGGTCATGCCTGGAGTGCCTGTCATTCTGGTCTTCTAAATATGTACTGCTTGTCATGTCATACCAAGTACTGCTCTACTATCTCTGAAGTAAATATTTGTTTTTAAAAAAAGAGGTTAATAAATGAAAAAGGAGACTGAAAAAATGTCACAGGACTTTCCTACTATAATGCTTTGTATGGTTAGATTTCTAAATTTCTGTAAATTTACAGAAAATTTTACATAAAATATGTAAGTGTTTATTCATATTTTTTAATATTTTTTATTTTTTTAATTTTGTCTTCATAATCTGTAGGGACTTATAGTTTAACATATCAATATTTGATGGAAAATACCTGTTCCATGTTATGTCTAAGATGTTTAATGTTCAGACAGATAAGTTTCTGTTCTGGAGGGTCAACAACCTAAGTTTGCAGACCAAAAATTAGAGAAAAAGAAGGGCTGCAAGGACATCCAGCATTTTAGCCCTAGCCTTTCAATATCAATGAGGACTCAGGACATAGGAGAACCTATACTATAACACCATGTAACTCAGTTGTGTCCCAAATTTTCTCATCAAGGAGATCATGGAGCCAAAGAGGAAAGTGTTTGAGGATGTTGAATATGCCTAAGGAAAATTGTCTGGAGAGAAAACATTCTCTCAGGCTTTCACAGAGTACAAATTGGTCAAGCAATGGCCGTGACTCATCCACATGGCTGACACTGACAAAGGATCTACAAACTGTGGTACAAGGTTTCAGGATAAAAGCTGAGGGGATTTGACTGACCTTATCAGATACAAAAGTTGCATTTCTTTTTGCATAGGCCTTGCTAAATCTTGGTCTAAACCATCCAGCAGAAAAGTATAGAAATTGGGGCTGGGGAGATGACTCAGTGGAATAAGTACTTCCCTGGCAAGCACAAGGTATAGAAATGAAGTATAAAAGTAAAGCCATATTAATATCCTGAGCTGTAAAAGTCTTAAGTAGGCAACTTCTGACATTGTCAATCTTATGGAAAACCCACTACTTTTATGGACTATTTTGCTGAATTAAAGCACCTATAATATTTAAATGACAATGGAAAGCCCTTCTCTGACAAAACTAAGCAAAAGAAGGAGATACAAATGAATGACCATTTTGTATCTGTATATTCAAAATAGGTACGATAGATAAACAGATACATTCTCTTAATTCAATGAATAAAAAGGTTTGCTCTAATAGTGTTTGTGGACAGGCTATCATGTCTACCTCTTGTACAATGAATAACCACTAAGACAACAATATGCAATATATTTATTATTGAAACTGTCCTACTAATCAGTTTTGAAACTTTCATTAATATTTGTTTTAAAAATTTAATCCAAATATCCTTGCCCTTATGCATTTAACCCTAAATTTATTCCTGCTATCTTAGGTAAGAGATACTTGGCCCAGTTCTGGGGTAATATTTTTTCAATCTATTTTGTGTTATTGTACTCCAGATTTTTTTTAATTTATATTAAATGAAACAATTGTATCAACCATTAAAATAAATGCTCCCTTTAAACAACAAATACTGATCTCTGAGAAAATTAATACAATGGCCTCATGATATGGCCAATTTATAACATATCTATTATAATCTTATTCAAATCCTACAGTTTAGAGAATGATAGATTTCTTTCTTTAAAAAATGACAACAACAAAAACAAAATCTGGTAAAAATAAAAACTTACTCCTGAAACTCATTTTAAAAGTATTTGGATTTTAGAGCACAATAAAGTTCTATCCACATCACAAGTGCTAGATATTTATGCAAAAAGCTTATGTAAGAATTAGTGGATGGTAAGAAAACCAATTCCTCATACCAATATGTATTTATGCCTGAAGATATGTGAAATCACCTCAGCTGGCAACATGCTAAAATAAAAAAAGATAGTTTAAAATGCTCTTTTAATTATGAATTTGTATTCTATTTTAGGTAATAGTGATCTTCACCTACTTTTATTAGAGATACATTATTCTAATTTAAATTTTTATCTCCTGAAATTCCTATATATAGCAAATTAAGAAAGTATATCACTGACAAATATAATAGCTCCTATGTTCAGAAAATTCCTAAGGGGCCTTTATATTTTCATTTCAAAGAAGGAAATAATGTAGTCTTGTTTAAATTCATATGCCTAATTAAAGAAGATAAGGAGGATTTAAAGTGTGCTAAGTAAGGCAAAAATTGTTATTGAATGTAGGAGAGATAAGGCAGATATTTAGAGATCACTCAAATGAACTTCCTGGTACTATTTTTCATTTCTTTGCTTCCATATTATTGCTAAGTTCTCAAAGAAGGAAATTAATATTTCTAAGCAACTATCCAATCATATAATAGCACACACATCACCTAATTTAATCTCTTCAATGTACCCTATTAGTTCCCATTTAATAAAAGTAAAAAGACACATGTAGGTCTCATGGTTTTAAAATATGTTCAGGAATCCTCTGAAAGGTAGAGTCTAGTTCTCTTGGCCTGAGTATAGCTGCGCATTTTAGTACTTGCTGGTCACAGCAGACACTGAGGGTTCCTCCTCTCTCTCTGTGGTGGTGCATTTGGGGCACACCAGCTTCCACGGCTTTGGCACAGCCAAGCAGCCTGTAGGGCTCACTTGTGTTTGCATAAAAAAATATCAGAGCCTGGGTAGCTGACACAACAGAAATCAGCCTCTCCATTCTGGAGACAGGGAGATCTGAGACCAAAGTCATGGCTGCTTCAGTCCTGAATCAAAGACGTTTTCCACTACTGCAATGTCCACTTTCTCACTATGCCCTCACATGGCAGAGAGGGAAATCAACTTCTCCATCTTTTTCTAGTGGGTGAAACAAATATTAATTGAAATTATTAATTTAAATATTGATACTAATTTAATTAACATTAATTTAAATTTTAATTTAAAATCTTGTTCATCTGTTGTGGCATTTTATAAGTGTCACTTCCCTTAATCTTCAAAGCTAGCTTGAGAAAATTATTCTGTAATTTTTTAAAGTTTATTTTTGTAAGAAATATAAAAAAGATGAGATGACACTGCAGTGCTGTCCTACCTTTTAGAGTACACCCATCTGTTCATCTCCTTCATGACCCCCCGCCCCATGATATATCCTCTTATGGATTGTGTCTAGGTGTCCCCCAAAAGCCTCATGCAGTCACTGGGGCAGGTTTCTAGAGCTTATGATTAATACATAATCCAATACCAGGATTATGGGTGTGGGTGCTATACCTGCCCTGGGGTGGACAGCCTGAACACAACACAATGAAGGGGCAGGGGCTAGGTGCTATATTCTCCTACCTAAAACTATCCCATGACTTCATGAGATTCCTTTTGGTGATGATGCTTAGTGTATCTAACTCCAGGTGAATGGCCTTAACCACACAGGCAGCCACTTGGTGACAGCACTTTGCAGCCACAATGACACGCATGATATGATCTCTCCTGTTCCAGTCCCTTTCACTTCTCCACACCAGGCCTTCTTCTGTCCACTAAAGCTATCCTCAATCTAACCTGAGGGCCTTTGCAACTTAAAAGCCAAATAAGATAAGATCAAAGGAATGAAACAAGGGCTCACTTTCCTCAGATCGTTAGAAACTATCTATAGACAGCGCGGCCGCCATCCTGCTCCATCCCGCCCGCCCCCGCCCAGCCCCTGAGACCTGCCAGAGACAGCGGGGCCGACCCGCCATCATGCTCCATCCCGCCCACGCCTGACCAGCCAGAGACCAGCCTGAGACAGCGGCTGACTCCAGCGGCCTTCTGGTTCCCGTGCTAAGCTCGCCCAGCGAGAGCGAATTTACAGGACTCACCAGGCTTCCCAGATCAGTGAGAGTGTGGTGAGTCTAAGGGAGAGCCTTTGGCTTCTTCCCACACGCGCTAAGCGGATCCCTGTCCCCAACCCCTCCAAGCCAGTGACTGGCCTGAAACCTCAGGACCCACTCACCAACACCTCCCCG